>CABHPH010162266.1:0-41934 GCA_902168325.1 Peromyscus nudipes | reverse complement strand
GCCCTGCAGTAGATAATTTGACTGGAATGATCTGGAAAGGTCTGTGACATCTAACACTCTCCATCACCCCAAAGACGTTTATATAAGGTCTTTGGGAAACAGAAGAATGCCCCTCCCCATTTTCTAAAACACTATGCTCTCTTTATGGCAACTCCTTGTTTTTGTAATAATTTAGGTCCTAATAGCACCCAAAGTCTTGGGTGCCAGAAGCTTAACCCTCAGGGCGGCACTCATGGGAAACAATGGGGTCTTTCACAGCTGTTTCTACAGAAACACAAACATCACGTGTCCTCACTCTTCTGAGGCGTCTAGCTCCAATTCAAGGTGGGAATGCACACCCTCGGGTAACTGTAGAACCAGGAAAGTGAAAGGGCACCATTGCAGAGGCGGGGGCAGTAGACGAGTAAATAGCCAGGTACAGTGATCTAAACGGGGAAATGGGAAAGACTGGGGGCTCTAATTACAGAGGGAGATTAATACAAAAGAAGGAGAGAGGAGGGCAAAATAAGAGTAAAGACGTCTGAAAAAGTCACAGGAATCATACCATTGACTATTTAAAAGTACCTCTAATACATGTAAATCAGTATATAAAAGTACAGTTTAAATGAAATTTTACCAGCTGACAATCCTCCCTCCAAGAGCAAAAGAGCATCTAACAAAAACCCCAACACCAGGCATGTAAAGTCACAGTCCCCAAACCAGGCCAATTGATCGTGGACTGGAATCTCCAAGTGCGAACCAACGTAAACCTTTCTCTTTTGTGTGTTTGTGTATGCATATGTTCACATAAGTTCTTATGCAGATGCATGTGTGTCTGTGTGCACGTAGAGGCCAAAGGGCAGCCTTGACTCATTCCTCAGGTTTCATCCATCTTGTTTTTTAACAAGTTCTCTTACTGACCTGGAACTAGTTCAGTAGGCTGACGATTGAGTCTCGGGAATCTGCCTGCCTGTCTCTGCCTCCCCAGCACTGAGATTACAATCGTACTGCACCACATCTGGATCGTATGTGGTTTGGGGGGAATCAAACCCAGGTCCTTATGCTTCAAATCCAGGTCTTTATGCTTACAAGGAAAACCTCTCTCCCTTAGTCAGTGCTAAGAGAAGTTGGACTGTGAACATAAAAAGCTGTGAACTAGAGACTGGAAGGTTGAGATTTGAATCCTGGATCTGTTCTTTTGGGAGGTTTTTGTTGTTATTTTGTTGGTGTTGGAGGCAGTCATGGTTATTTTGCTTTGTTTAGTTTGTATGGTGTTTGCGGTGGGGCCTAGGGCTTTACACATGGTAGGCATGAACTCCAGCACTGAACTACAACACCAGTCCTGTGTTCTAGTTTTATGACTCATTTAATTTCCTTGAGCATGCCCTTTCTTAGAAAGATATGTGTGGAGAGTCCCTCCTCAGGCAAGAGTATGCAAGCAAGAGTATGAATATGGACGTTAAATCATAATGAAAGTCTGCATATAATCCAAAACTCATCTTGATATGCCAGAGTTATACAATCATTTTCTCCAAGATAAAACATTCCATCCTAGAGGGAAGCTCCATAAGACTCAGGAAGTAGACAACTCAACAGCTTCTAGAAGTCCCTGAAACTGACCAGATTCACTAAGCCCCTCCCTCTCCAAGCTTATATAAACTGTAAAGATATCTGAGAGACTCTCAGATAAGCCAAGCTGCCTGGAAGGGGCAGAGACCAGCCACACTTCCCAGAAAAGACTTGAAAACCAACTGAGCTACTCGGAAAAAATACTCTCCACCTGCTATGCTGCCTGTAGGTGTTTGGTTGGCATCTCCAGCTTACTCCTGCTTGATCCAGCCATTCCTACCTCTCCAAACCCCGCCCTCTCAGAAAAACTGCCAGAGGGGCTCTCCCCTGCAGCTGCCAGCTGCACAATCCCCCCTCCCGAAAGCATTATAATTGGGCACAAACCCAGCTTGTGGAGGACACGTCATCACCCCGCACTTACAGGTTATTTAAGCCCCCTCCTCTAGACCAGCCATGTGATTTTTTTTCCTGCCCCCTTCCTGTGCCTCGATCTCTGGGGGCTGGAGTGTCACCTGGGAGTGCTTTGTCTAAATAAATCCGATCTTTTACTTTTTAATTCTGCTTGATCTGGTTTATTGCGTCAGCAGAGAAACTTATTATTGGGGTACAGAAAACTTATCAATAGGTTGTACAGTGTACTCCAGGTTTCTGACTTTCATGGGCTGGGGTGATTTTTGGTGATGCCACTATCTTTGGTTCATTTCTGTTTCTGTAAATAACTCCTCACCTATATTCTCGTAAAACCAAAGAAAACTCATTGGTTCCCCAAATTGAACTTCGTTTGGTACCCTTCCTTCAGACTGTCACTGGTTCCCTATCTAGGGTGAGGAGACATTTGTTCATGTCTCCCCGGGAATAGTGTCACACAACAGCCAACAGACTGGGTGGCACACACAACCATGACACAATCTTACATGAATTTCAGGGGTTCATGGTCTTGTTTATGAGAACGAGAGGTTCAGCCAGGCTCCAGGTGGACTGGAGGCCACAGGGGGTGAATTCCCGCCGGCAACAGAAGGCAGCTGGATTGCTTGGGAGTGAGCAGGGACTACAATTGGTCTTTAGAGGCTCTTGAGAGTTTAACAGAAAAATCATTTGAAAGCAAGGTGTAAGATGAAAAGGGAGACCCAAGTTCTGGTTCTCAGATGAACTCAAGATTTAAGGTGCACTCTTTAAACTTGAAATTCAAAGACTTATTTTGAGAATTCTGATGGAACCTCTGTACCCTATACATGGAACACGCTGCCCTGAGTCTCAAGAGGCTCACTGTATCTCTCCATCCATTTGATTTCAGAATTTTATTCCTTAGCCTATTTCACTCTTAGTGTTACCTTTTGTGTGTCTGTATTGATTTTTCTTGGATTTTTTTCTATGTATAGGTCGTGATGATACTTCATGCAATCCAAGAAATGTGAGCTCTGCCTCTTGTCCAGCTTCAGAACTAATTAATGGAATAAGGAAAGGCTGAGGGTGTAACTCAGTTGATCCAAGGCTTTCCTAAGATTCGCGACGCCCTGGGTTCAATCCCCAACACCTCATAAAACACAGCATGATGGCTGCAGCCCCAGCTCTCAGGTGGTAGGATCAAAAGTTCAAAGTCATCCTCGGCTACACAGAAAGTTCAAGGACATCCTGAGCTGTGCAAGACCCTGCTAGGAAAAAAAAAAGTTCAACTGAAGGAAGAAAATAAGCCATGGAGATGAAGACCAGTGTGTCGTCTTGGTGAGTGACAAAGCTATTTGGAGTGATGTGACTTACAGTGTGTTGACCATGAAGATCCTAACACTCCCTGTCTCCATATTGGACCATGGGCCAGTACATGGAAAGAAAATACTAACTAAGCCTGTAGAACACACCCTCTCAATCAAGATCAGATCTGTGCAATGCCCAAGGGAAGAGACTGCCTGAGAGGGTTCCATCTGCTTAGGACTTTTGATATATCCTCTCTACTGGAACAAGAGCATGTACAATAACATATCTCTCTCTCTCTCTCTCTCTCTCTCTCTCTCTCTCTCTCTCTCTCTCTCTCTCTCTCAGAGGAACTTCCTTGACTTCTCAATGGAAGAAACATCCTGGAGCAAAAGAGCAAGACTATTTGTAGTAAACCCTTCCTTAGCAGAGGAGCCAGGCATAGAAGCATTTACTCTAAGGAAGCTCTCTCTAGCTCCCATTCACTTGTTCAATTATGTAACAGATATACACTGAGCTCCGAATATGCTGCCAATTACTGTGCTGACTGGGCGGGGCAGGGATGGAATAATGGCATGGATCCTGGACTATCTGTCAGGAGGATGAGAGAGACACAAAACCATTAACCCCACTAATAGCAGGTGTCACACACTGTCCTAGGCAATGGATGAGGGCTGCATGATACTGTGAATATAACCCTATGAACACAGTAGAGGGCTGGATAAGATCAGTAATCGAAGCATGCCCAGGTGGTACCCTAGAAGACAGGAAGGGTCTAGGTTTGTCAGTCAACTCTCTTCTTCCTTGCTTTATCATGTACAATAGCGACTCGATCCTAGAGTTTGTTAATATCTGCCTTCTGTCCCATTTCCACGTCAGTGAGTTTTTAAACTCAAACATTGTATCTGACATGCGCTCTACCACTGAGCTAAAGCCCCAGCCCCTCTTCACCACATGTGAAGTGGTAGAGAGGACAGCAGAGGCAAGGAGCAGAAATGAAATCTGGTCAAAACCACACAGAATTAGCTGAAACCTGACCTGAAGCCAGTAGTTGAGTGAAATATAGAATTCCAAATTGCACGCCCTTTGCTACCAAGTCCCTGCTCTTACCGCTCTCGTCTCTCACGTAGATTTCCTACTGTAGCTCAGTATGACAAGGTCTGAGCTGGTGGACTGGCCAAGAGAATGTGGTTTATAGCATCTCCAGTACCACTAACTCAGCCGTTATTCAGAAGTAACAGTTGGGATGCATTCTACTCTTATGATATAAAAGGTTTTGAAAACAGAGTAATGTCCGATGATCAAACAGCTGGGCTATTTTACAACCGGGGAATAAAAATATCTATTACTTCCCTCCAAGAGGCTCCAGAAGTGTGTGTATTACTCTATATTCTTTGTATCCTAACTCAAAACTGTTTCACTATCTGAAAACACCAGAGGGTTTCAGTTTATCAGTCATAGAACTAACGGTGTTCCTGTGAGCATGGACAGTCTCCATCATATTCCTACAATTTAGAAGGCAAAGAAATGCATTGATATATGTAGGCTTTGGCAAGCCCACCAAGCTGAAGATCTCCCCGGAATTTATAGAAAATATAATACATTGTAGTGACAAGTACACTTTCTGTGAATGGAACGAAGACAAGGGCCTAGAATATTCATTTTCTCCCTTCTGTTTATCCCACTTACATCCTTGAAGACTTCCTTCAACTGACCTCCGATTTATTCTTATACTAAACAGTTTTCATCAAGATGCCTTTGTCCACCTCTACCTGGCAAACTAAAAGCGTCTCTTCACGCAGGTCAGGGCTCGGTAAACCTAAGACGTGCCTTTCTGTGATACAGCGTGGTTTGTCAGGATACACTTCTTGGTTATAAGACATTGTCTTTGCTTGTTTGGTCCCCAATTTAGAGCCTCCTCTGGATCAGGAGAGCCACTGATTTGAAAATCTGGGGGACTGAGTATGCGGCGTGTTCGATACCGCTGAAAGCAAGGTCCTCACTAACCCACTTTTCGATGCATTTTTTTGCCTTGCAAGGCAGCAGCAGGCTAGAGAGCAGACTGAAGCAAACAAGAAGCTGCTGAATAAGGAGTGATGGACACAGGAAAAGGAGGAAGCAGAAGAAAGCAAAGAAAACAAACACAAATCAGGAGCAAAATCAAGACAAGCTGGCAGCGAAAATGAACTTTAATGGGATGAGTCTCGGGAAATCAACAACGTGAAGCTGAATCCGCTGCAGATTCAATTAAAATCATAGAAATTTCTGAAAAGTATTCAGGATGCTTGAATTCATGCATTAATGTCTTTGTTATCAGGAGTTTGCTCTTCAGGGAGGAAGGGAGCAGCTGGGAAGGAGACATGGAGAAGAAGGGGGTGGGGGAGAGACGGAAAGTGAGAAAACAGCACCAGAGCCACAGCTGTGTGCACCCCGCGGCGGCTGGGTGTCTTCCTCCTGACTGTCTCCCAGACGAGTAATTATAATGAGCACTACAGCCCAGTGGCTGATGTCTTGGGTGGTTAGTGGCAGCAGTAGGCAGATGTTCTGGGAGCATAGACATGACTTGTCATCGTGCCATCCGCATATAGAGAATTCCGCACCCAAGAAGAAACACTCTTCCCAGCAGCTCAAGGCAGTTTATAAAATCGAGTTCTGATCCGCGGCTAGGATGGGCATAGCAAAGGATGGCTGGTAGAGAGTATTCTGAACTGGCAGGCAAGAGTTTGTTGAGAGCTTTGGAGTATCTATTTCCTTTTCTTTCCTCGATTTCCCAAGGGAAAACCCTCTTTAAGATTTGAGGGTATGGAGTAAACAATACTATAGAAAACCACGCAAGCTTTTCATAAACAAAACAAAAAAAAAAAGAGGAACAGGGCTTTCCGTTCTTGTTTCCTTCTACCCTTTGAGTTTTCAGAAATCTTATTTGCAACAAAGTATCAAATGTGAACTTGCACAAAACCAGGGAGAAAGTTTTGAAAAGGAGCAAGCACTATGAGCATTTTGCAAGCATCTGTTCAGCCAATCATGGACCTAAAAGGATCTTCATTGTCTGTATTAAATATGTATATATGTTTTCTTGTCACTGTTCCTTAAATAACAAAACGAAGTAAGACAACTGTCTACATAACATTTGTACTGTCTTGGGTCGTATAGATAACCTACAGATGTTTCGCAGCATTCAGGAGAATGGGCAAAGACTAAATGTAACACTATGTTATTTTATGGGTGGGAGAGTTGACTGTCCATTAGATTTTGGTCTCCTACATTGAAGTCTGTCCAAGTTAGCTTTAACTATCAATGTGACATGGCCTATAACTACCTAAGGGGAGAAAAAGGAGTTTCATCTGAGTGATTATATCAGGTTGGTCTGTGAAGTTGTAGGGGAAGGGATTGTCTTGCTTTTCTTAACTGATGTTGGAATGTCCAGCGTTCTGTGGATAGCACTATTATCTGGGCATGGTCCTGAGTTAGATAAGAAAGCTAGCTAAACATGAGGCTATTGGTGACTAATGTAACCATTATAGTGAATATATATAATATATTAATGACTAATATAACCATTATAGTGAATAATATAACCAGTATTCCTCCATGGTTTCTGCCTTGAAGTTCCTGTTTGACTTCCTGCCCTAACTTCCCTTAATGATGGACTGTGACCTGGAAGTATAAGCCAAATAAGCCCCTTCCTCTCCAAGTTGCTTTTGGTAAGTGTTTTTATCACAACAGCAGAAAGGA
Source organism: Peromyscus nudipes (assembly GCA_902168325.1). Classification (NCBI taxonomy): domain Eukaryota; kingdom Metazoa; phylum Chordata; class Mammalia; order Rodentia; family Cricetidae; genus Peromyscus; species Peromyscus nudipes. The sequence goes on along the minus strand of CABHPH010162266.1, from coordinate 34,962 downwards.
AACTGGACCAGAGTCTTAGAACCGGTAACTCGCAGACACCAAGGAAAACCTGTGCACCAGTGAGTCTCTGTCTGCGTCCCCTAAACCACAGTCCACCCCCTGCTCTGCTCTGTGTGCCATCTGGACTCCGCTGCCTGCTAGCTGCCTGCTCGGTTCAGAGACATCAAATGACTGGAGAGGTGGAGTGTTTCTCCCCCAGCTCCCTCCCTGTTGGTTTGCAGTGTGAGCTGCTGTTCACTCCACAGCTGGATGTCCTCTTGGGTACCCTCATTTGTTGAGTTGACATGGTCTTTGTCTTTTAAACCCGATATACTTGTGATAGCTTCTGTCTTTTTGCCCAGGTTACACTGTTGCAAATACCTCAGTGTTCATCATCCCCCAGTACCACCTCCAATACCAGTCAGCTCTCTATAAGCATTCTAACCATTATTCACTCAAGCAGCTCCAAGTGGTTCTCTGTTTCTTGTCACGACTCTGAAAGAGTGACTTGGGTATGTCTAAGTTTTGGGTTACCTAGCAAATGTCTTATACTAGGTGACCCATAAACAATGGAAATTTATTTCTCACAGTTCTAGAAGGTAGGCATTCTAAGACCAATGCAAAGAAATGTTTATTGTCTGCTGAAAGCTCATTCTTGGTTCCTGATTTTTCTCTGTGCCCTGACACATTGGAAGAAGCAAAGGTTTGTTCTGGAGCCCCCTTCACGGGCACTGTTATGGTTGAATGTAAAATATTCCTGCCAGGTTCACACATTTGAACAGTTTTCCCAGGTGGTAAAACTGTTGGCAAGGGTTGTGGAACCTTTAAGGAGCTCGGTCTCACTGGAGAACATGGGTCATGGGAGAGGGGCCTTGAGGTTTACAGCTTGTCCTTGCTAGTCTACTTTCTACTTCCTGTTCAGCTGAAGAGTGAGCAGGCAAGGAGTCCCAGGATGCACTTTGTCATTGCTATAAAGCTACATACTCCTATGTCTTCTCTGTCATGATAGACCACATCCCCTCAAACCCTGGGCCAAGATAAACACTTCCTTCCTAAAGTTTCTTCTTGTTGTATTTGGTTACACAGTGATGAGAAAGCTCCAGGACTAACCCCATTCACAAGGTCTTGCTCCTGTGATCTAGTGACCACCTAATACAGGAGGCACAAGAGTCAGTCTATGGCAGTGTGCTTTAATCTTGTTATCGGACTTGCAACAATAGAGTATCCTATAATGTTCCTCTGTCAGGGACCAAAGACAGGAAACTCTGTCATGGTGCAGAAAACAATGACGGTATCTGCTCCAGGAAAAGGTGTTTTTAATCTTGCAATCTGTATGTGACTGTAAGGAGACGGGGAGAGAAAATAGGGAAAGGGGTAGAAAGAGACAGGAGAGCCACTACGGAATTCTTGGGATAGGCAAGTGCAGCCAGTCTGTGAAGAGCAAGAAAAAAATATAAACACAAGATAATCAGCACGTGTGGAGGAGCGATACCACACCAGGAGTTTATAAAGATCAAGGGCAAAGCCCTACAAACCTTTCTGCAACCCTGTCCACCAGAGAGCCCACAAGTCCTTCCCTGTGTCAGCAGGGGCACAGAGCTGTGCAGGAGGTGAACGTTAATCCATTCTGAAACATCACTGGAGACTTGTCGGGGGAGGGAGGGTCACCTAAGCAGCTCCAAGCAGGGTGAGGTGAGCTTGGAAAGTTCCCTTTGGCTGAAGAACAGATAACGGTTCCTTAGGGATGAAAAGGACCAATTTGAACTCAACCCAACCTTGCAGAGTTCACCTACAGGCGAAATGTCAAACATCCATAATTAGTAAGATAATTTAATTAAACTATTCAGCAAATCTAGTTAGAATGTGGTCTGTAGCATCCTGAGTAAGTCTTTCTCATGCTGGCTGGCTGGTCTTGAAGAAAAATCTCCCTTTTAGGAACTAAAGAAACTACTTTTTTATATATCTGAAAATATTTGATGATAGACATACCTGACCAGCCATCTTTGATTTAACATGTACCAGGTGGATAGATAATCTGCCCAGATGACTTGGCACAGGGAAGTAAAGAGAATTTGTCTCAGGAAACAGAATTATTGGAAGAGAAGGAAGGGAGGGAGGGGAGGAGGGAGATCGGAGAAAATGAAAAGGAAGGGAAAATAGAGCAAAAAAGTCATAAATACCCCCTGAGCCAATTTCCTCCTTTTTTCTCATTTTACAGAAGAATAAACACCCCTAGCCTCTCACAGATTCAGAACCAGAATTCCAAAACCTGCATGCATATCCCGAATGTTCCTGTCTAGATATTATAACCTTTTAGGCTTACATCTGTGGTAGTTTGAATAAGAACAACCCCTCCCCCAGGCTCATATACACATAGTTTAGTGCTTTGTCACCAGGAAGTGGCACTACTTGGGAAGGATTAGAAGGTGTGGCCCTGCTGGAGTACGTATGGCATTGTTGGAGGAAGTATGTTACTGGGGGTGGACTTTGGGGTTTCAAAAGCCCATGCCAAGCCTTGGCTTGTACTGCCTCCCCTTTTCTTTGCCTACAGATCAGAATGTAGCTACTGCTCCAGCACCTGCCACCATGCTCCCCGCTAGGGTAATTATGAACTAAGCCTCTGAAACAGTAAGCAAGTCCCCCAATTAAACGCTTTCTTTCCTAAGAGTTGCTTTGATCATGGTTTGTCTTCACATTAATAGAACAGCGACTAAGATAATGTCTAACTCTCTGGGTCCACTCTTCTAGACAATTACTTTTTTTTTAAGACTTATTATGTATGCAGTGTTCTTCCTACAGACCAGAAGAGGGCACCAGATCTCATTACAGACGGTTGTGAGCCATCACGTGGTTGCTGGGAATTGAACTCAGGACCTCTGGAAGAGCAGTCAGTGCCCTTAACCTCTGAGCCATCTCTCCATCCCCTAGACAATTACCCTTAAAAACTATCCACAGATTGAAGGGATGTTCACATTCCACTTGGTTGGTTTTGCCAAGAGGGCACATTATTAGCAGTTTTGGAGTGTGCATTGACTGGAAAAATGACCCTTTGGGTCACCGTGAAAAGTCACACATTCACTGCAAAGTCACCAGTACAGCTTTCTTTGGACTTCTACCCATGGGAAAATATCAGGATCTTATCTCAGATCAGGCCCCTTCCTTGGAATGATTTAACCAGTGTGTTGATTGTGAGAACAGAGATATTCTATGAGTCGGGATAACATTGACTAGGCCATCATTCCATGTCATCAAAACAGTTTCAAAAAGGTCATGGAGGAAGGAAGCCATTCTCACTGGAACATTTACATGATAGCTTGGATCTGGGCCAGCGTGGAAGTTCATAATTACCTAGCAGGGACCTTTGGAAAGGTCCATGTGGTCAAGGGTTGGTCCCCAGCAAGTCATGTTGGGAGGTGGTAGAACATTCAAGAGGCAGGACTTATTGGGAGGTCTTTTAGATCATTGGGGATGGGGTCTTGAAGCAGCATGTGGTACCTAGCCTAATCTTCTTCTCACTTGCTTGACAGATGTGAAATGATCATTTCCCCCTGCCATGTGATCTCCCTGTGATGCGATACTACAGGTCTAAGGCCACAGAGCCAACCTATCACAGACTGAAACACTAAAGCTTTGAGCCAAAATAACACCTTGCTGTGTATAAGCTGATGATCAGAGGGATTTGGTATACTAAGGGAAATGCTGACTAGCCTAATTTACAAATTTATTTCCCTGTGGTCCCTTCATTGGCTCTCCAGTGTCATGGTGGCACCTCCCATCTACAAGGACTCTCACTTTTGAGTCTCAGAAGGGCAGGTAGTTGCTCCATGTGTTTTGACTATATTCTATGACCACTGACACAGTAGATAGGCTGAGCTGTTCATATTGACATGACTGATAACCTTCCCACTATAGATACCTGGGCTTTCCTCAGATAAGAACCACTTTGGCGGGAGATACATCTCTTTGCACTTATCAACTAAGCAGTTAGTCTCAGGCTAGTGTCTACTTTGCCAAAAAAAAAAAAAAGTAAAAAATCAGCTAATCGAAATTTCCCCCCTTCCTCTCCCTGCCCCTCAGGAGTCACAGTTGGAGATTATTAAAAACACAAAAGGATTATGGGTAACCTTATAGAAGATGGAAGCAAGTAGGTGAAAAATCAGTCCTGGTACAGTTCTACATCCTCTATCAGGGAGGATGGCTAAGCAATGTGAGGCGCCTGTCGTAATTAAGCTTCCTCAAGCTGTTTCAGCGGGGCTGAGGTCATTCAGACAAGCATTGAGTACTAGATTCCATACATTAGGGAATGAAGTCTGTGGGGCAAGACAAGTTTTTATAGACACCTAGCTATGGAGTGAAAGAGCCTAAGACAAGGAATTTTGAAAAAGCTTCCCCTTATTCTGTTGGGTGGATTAACCCTTAATCTCCTAAATATAAAGCAGAGCTAATTATACCTAATTAATAACATAACAGCAAAACTCAGATCAGATGAAATGATGCTCAAGAACAATATGGCTCTGATTTATACAAATATCATAAAGGATTATACCTCCTTCATTGCTATAGTTTTCCAGAAGTCTTGACTAAGCAAAACTAAACAGGTCAAAGAAGCATGAAAGCCTTCAGTCAATACTTCCTTATATAGCACAGGCATTCTGACATATGCCAGAGGTTCCAAAACACATTTTCCTTCCACTCCAAAATAACTACATCAAAATAAATAAATAAATACACATGTCACAACCCATTACACATAGCCGCACCATGTGCTTTACAGACTCAGGAAGCCTGACTTAAAGTTACAAATGGTTGCCCCATTCTTACCAACAGACAGGATATAGCCGCTACAGAACACCATGGCAGCAATACAATGTTTTATCTCAACAGAAAGTTGACCCTGGCATCTCCAAATGCCTCTTTGACTGGTGAGAAGCAGCCTTTTCAGACATTCCCAGGCTCTGGCTTGAGATTCCCTAGACCGTTCATTGGACTAGGATCTATGACACAGCCCGTCAATGTGGCAGAGTTATCTGTCAAATTTCAAGAGACCTAAGCAGGGCTTTAAGTACCTCATAAATCAAAAGCTTAACAGGCGCTACTGTTTATAGCTGCCTCAAGTTACATTATCACCACCATCCCCGTTAATCACAGCATCGTACTGAGATGAGCTTTTTCTTCCATAAGGAGCTTGCATATTTCTGGTCCTCAGGGAATAAAAAAAAACAAAAGGTAGTTCTGGTGTGCCCTCTAATTTGCATATAAAGCTGGCCCTGCTGCTATGTGAGAAGTCAAGAACAAGTCTGTCTACATTTTCAAGCAATGTTAAACACTTAAATAAGAAACAATTTTAGGAGTCCAAAGAAATCACTAGAGGTCACATACATACAAAAGGAAGAAAGGTGAGAGACAGGCCAGTTGCTCATTGTTTTTATTGCTCCAGCCTGAAACATGGATTAGAGGACAGCCGCAGAACTTCATGACAGCACAGCGATGACTCCCAGCAGTGAGACTCTGTGACTTCTGTATAGCATATCTACACACACCCCCATACACACACCCCCATACACACATACACATGCACGCACATGCACACACACACACACTCTAGACTGGTAATTTCCCAAGTGAAGCCATAAGGGATCCACTTGTACCAACAACAGTCACATGTGGTGCCCTCCAATTCGTTGGTGTTACTTCAAATATTATCCCTGGAATTATTTTCTGTCAAGGCTCAAGCAGGGAGGAACATCTGACCAGAAAAGGCTATATGATTTCCTCTTACCTGAGACAGTTAGCTCTTAGTTCAACTATAATAGAAAACATCCCCCTGTTCAGGTCTTAAGGATTGCCATAAAATTATCTCCAATTTATTGTATGCTGTAAACCAAAAGGACTTGGGTAATAACCCTAAGCATAAGCAATATTATTTTCTTCCAAAGGGAAATAATCCTAATAAATGTGTGTAAAAATATTTCATAAACAGGCTTGAAAGTATTTTGCCTTTCTTCTACCAACCCCCCACCTTGTGAGATAGTAAGCAACAGAATTTTATAAAATTCTCTTAAACAGCAGGGAAAAAAATGTTAGTCATTATTCCTGCCCTAAGAAAGCAAATAAAACAACGCAGTCAATTAAGCAAATCTTCAGCTTTGTTGTGGGTCTGGATAAATAATCAGATCGATCCGGCTGCAAGGTCTCAGAGCCCAGCAGAAGATGAACACTTCAGCAAGGACAAAGAGAGAGAAGAATTGGGGTTCAAGGAGTTGTACTAGGGGCTTCTCCACTGGAAACAAAGCCAGCAGGAACAGGGTGACACAGTGACTCAGACCATTCTCTTAGGGCACTCAGCAAGGAATAAGGGAGCTAAAAAGAAGACAGAATTGATTCACCCTAGGCTCAGGAAAGAGTGTCTTTTTAGACTCACCCGAAGCCCCATTATCTAAAACAAAAAAACAAAAAAAAAACCTCATGTCTATAAGCTGTCCGTGTACCTTCATTTAAAACAGGACATCTCACCTGACCGAAAAGCAAGAAGCTCCCAGCTTTCCAACATGGCAGACACTGCTTGGCTCAGCCCAGCTGCAAGTAGCCCAGGCTGGCCAGTTTCCTGCAATGTGACACTGTGTCCTTCGGTAGTGTGTCTGCCTGCAACTACATGGGATGCCTGGCATGGTGGTCAGTGCCCTGGATGATCAGTTCAAGGTCCCCCACATCTACACACCCAAACCCATTGCTTCCCTCCCTCTGTGTCCACAGTACCAATGAGACCGCTCAACAGAGCTGGTGAGAAGTCTGTATCAGGAAGGAGCTCTGGAGGCCTATCCTGTTCTCTGTCTACAGGAAGTATTTTGTAAGTGGATCCTTATTCCTGTTCTTCAGGGAGTAACATCAATTTTGGAGTGTTTGTTTGGGCCTACCAAGCCTTGTCTGCCTGCCACTGCCAGGCTGGCTCATGAGCTTTGCACATTAATATTCTTGGCATTGCCTTGGCTCTTGGGTACCACTCAGATGCCCTTCAGCTGAGCTGTTCCCATGGTAAACGTTAACTCTGGCCTCTTCATAATGGGTTCCAACCACAATGCTTCTCTCCTTTGCAGCACACTGCTGGAACAAGGAACTACGTACCCAGCTCTGACTCCCAACACTCTACACAATGCCCAGCAGCGTTGGTGTTCTGGGAATACATGTCTATGATAAGCAAGCTGGGCCTACCTCGATAATCAGTTTGGTGAATACCCTGTCATCATAGAGCCTTCATCCAGTAACTGATGGGAGCAGATGCAGAGATGCACAGCCAGGCACCAGGCCAAGCTCTTGGAGTCCAGTGGAAGGAAGAAAGGGAAGAAGGATTATATGAGCAAGGGGCATCAAGATCATGATGGGGAAATCTGCAGAGACAACTGAACCAAGCTCATAGGAACTCACAAATTTTAGACCGACAGTTATGGAATCTGCATGGGACCAGACTAGGCCCTCTGCATATGGGCAACAGTTGTATAGTTTGGTCTGTTTGAGGGGCCCCAGGCAGTGTGATCAGGAACCATCCCTGGTGCATGAGCTGGCTTTCTGGATTCCATTACCTATGGTGGGACGCCTTGCTCAGCCTTGATGCAGGGGGCAGGGGCTTGGTCCTGCCCCAACTGAATGTACCAAGCTTTGCTGACTCACCATGGGAGCCCTTATCTTTTGGGAGGAGGGGGGGGGGGGGGGGGGGGGGTTGGGGGAAGACTGGGAGGAAGCGGGAGGAGGGATCAGAGGGGGATCTGTGGTTGGTAAGTTAAAATGAATAAAAATATTTCTTAAATTAAAAATAAATAAATAATTAAAGAGTGTCTCTTTATTTCTTCTTTCCTTCCTCCCTTTCTTTCTCTTTCAATTCTTTCTTTAAATTTTGAACAAGAAATTTCCAAATCGATAGAGTAAATCTGCTGAGACTAGCTGTGGATTCAAAGTGAGCTGCTCCCCCATAGGCTCCAATGTGTGAACCCTTGATCCACAGATGGGTAGTAATGAGGAAGACTGTGAAACATTTAAGAGATAGTTTAAGAGATAAGACCTCATGGGAGAAGGGTGTCACTGGGGTGGGGCTGGAACTTGAGGTTCTATAACCCAGCACTACTTCCTGTTCACTCTCTGCTTCTGGAATGCAGATGCAATGTGGCTAACAAGCTTCCTGTTCCCGCTGAAATGTCTTCCCCATTACGATGGACTGTATTCCTGTGGAGATGTAAGCAAACCAAAGCTCTTCTCCCTGAAGCCGCTTTTGTCAGGGTCTTGTCTCACAACAAGTAAGTACCTATGACAAGACGGAATGGAGGAAAGAATTATGTACACGACAACCTGGATAAAAAAAATGTGGGCTAGAAATAGAAAATTGAAGGCTAGCATGTAGTTGATAGTTTTCTCCAGTCCTGCCTGGCCCACGGTGCTGTGTTTCTCTGGTTCTGCCCGCCCTCATGGTCCCTCAGTTGCTTATACAATAATCACTCAGAGGCTTAATATTATTTATAAACAGTATGGCCTTTGGCAAGCCTCTTGCTAGATAGCTCTTATATCTTAAATTAACCTATTTCTATTAATCTATGTTTTGCCATGTGTTCCGTGGCTTTACCAGTCTGCTGGAATGTTGCTCCTTGGGTGGCAGGTTGGCGTCTCTTCAGACCCTGCTTTTCTCTTTCCTGTCTCTCTCCTTGGATTTCCCACCTGCCTCTAAGATACCTCGCCATAGGCCAAAGTAGCTTATTTATTAACCAATGGGAACAACATATATTCACAGCATACAGAAAGACATCCTCCAGCACTAGCACATGATACATTGTTTCACTTTTCTGGAAGGAAGCAGGAGACAGTCTATAGATGCTAAAGGGGATCTTCAGATTGGGCAAAAAAAAATGTGCCCCCCCAAAACCATACAAATGGAGGGTCCTAGTAGAGTTGCCTAACAACTCAGAACAGAATGGGTAGATGAAGAGAGAAAGACAAATGGGAAAAAAAAGAACTGGCAGCCCTGGAGGCAGAGGAACGGACGTTAAGGAAGATCATGTCTCTGCGAGGGTGGGAGGCTGTGAGATCTCTAACATGAGTGAGCTGGAGGACATGTACTAAAGGGTAACTGGGCAACAAGACCACTGAGTGGGGGGAGAAGAGGAATTGCGTAGCCAAGGCCTATGTTGCTTTACATAGATCTTGAGGTCACCAGCATGGCAGGACCAGGTAAGAGGAAGTGACGTTGGTATCAGTCCTAAAGTGTGGTGTTTACCCATGATGAGGAAGTAAGTGCTGGTCTCTCTGCAGCTAGAAGGAAGAGTCAGGATGTTTCAGGATGGTATCCATTTCCTTGCCTGCTACATCTCTAACCTGTTACATCTGGGAGCTACACACAGCTTTCCCCTAACACGTGCCAACAGGCGTCTCTATGGCACTTCACATTATCTCTCTTCCTTTAACAGACTATAAACTCCATCTGTTGTTTGATCTTTTGGAAGCTACTATCCCCTGCTTCCTATTGCCTTTGGAACCTGACCCCTAATCTCCAGCTGCGGCAGGTCATGCTGAACGAATACTCATGTGCTCTTGTATCATTCAGTAGATTTGCCAGAATCTGAATCTTAAGCATTAGCCCAGCAGCCAGCAATAGGCTGAGGACAAGGGCATGCTCTAAAGGCAATTCTATCAGAAGATAACATGACACCTGGCTGGCAATGTGGAGAGATGAGACAGGCCAGGGCCATGGTAATTTGAATGGGAGTCCATATTTGTCCATTTGAGAACAGTCTAAGATTCTTCACCATGGCAGGAGTGAACACAGCTCATGTTGGTGAAGTCAAAATTTTGATTGAAATATGGTCAACTGGTCAAAAGCATCATTTGCTCTCTACTAAACTGATAATACAGAAATGAAACAGAAATCTAGGGCAGTGTTCTCTAGAATTCTAGACACTCTAGTCCTGGGGATTCCCTCTGGCATCTCTTCTTTCTCACCAGTGTGTGAGGATTCTCAGCTCAGCAGATCAGAGCTTTAGGTAGCAGCCTGTGGCTTCTACAGATGGAGACCTATTGCCAAGACAGAGTAGGTTATTTGCTCAAATCACAGGGCAGCTGAGTAACAGACTGGGAGTGCACTCTGCTCTCTTGATGCTCTCATTCACCCTTTCCATTACTGCGTGATACCTTCAGGAGAATAAGATTCAGTCCTGCAGAAATGCCTTTTCCTCCCAAGTAATTTAGCAGCCGTGATGTTTTCCATTATTACTAGATATAAATACTGCTCACAGAGCTCCCTCAGCAATTGTCATGAAGACTTACTCATGGCATTGCATATTAGTCTGTGATAAAGGGCTGTGGAGAAGTCTAGAATATTCTGACAATGTCTTATAGAAGATATTTCATATGCTTACAACAGCTACATCATCTCAATTTGCTAGGACAGTAATATCCTCACTTCCCAAACATTACATCTCCTTATTTCATATCAATTTCCAAGTAGCTATTTTCTGTCCATGCTAATGATCTCTTAAAATGATTGCTAAGCACATTTAACTTTATAATGCCACGAGACTTTTCAAATAAACCAATTCACAAATCAGAGAAATTTGACTATGAATTCCAATCTGTGATTATGGAAAAATACCATAGTAGAATTTTTTTCTCCTCTCCTTTCTGTATATTTAAGGTCCCTTTTCGCAAATTTGTAACTGTATCGTAAAGATCTAAGAAAGAAGAAGATTATGTGAACACCAAAGTTTCCAAGGGGAAAGTGATAATCATGTCTACTTTGATTTAGGAGTGGTCACAGAGATGGAAAGGGGGAATCCAGGGAGAACTCTCTACTGCTCATCCAAACTGAAGACACACAAGAGCTGGTAATACTGGGATGCAGCACATGGGGCTTCTCACTATGCTTTTCAATATCTACATCACATTTCAACTTTCTTCAAATCACATCCTGCAGCAACTGAGTAGATACATAAAAACACTAGAAACTTCAGACACACATACATATATGTCCATACACACATATACACATACATTCACTCACAGACTCACATATACTTACATGCACATACAAACATGCATATGTATACAGACCTGCACACACACACACATACATATACACACACGCACATGTACACACAAATAACACTTGCTTAAACTAATAAAGCAATTATCTTAAGAAAAGCAATATTGATTCGAATGGTGATTTAAAAATGCAATTATAGAAATTGAGAACTGATTATCCTATAGAGAAAAAGAGAAGAAAGGAAAGAAGGAAGGAAGAAAGGAAAGAAGGAAGGAAGGAGGGAAGGAGGGAAGGAAAGACAAAAAAGATAAATTAGTAACGAAATGTAGAAAGAAAATTTCTAAAAGTTAAAATATTTATTAGCAACACATTTTAAGTAGACCATGGGTCAAAAAGAAATCACAAAACTATAAAATTATTTTGTGTCAAATTATAACGAAATAAAAATACAGAGAAGCTTATGGAGTATCAGAATTTATAGTCTTAACTACATCTACTGAATTAAAGCAAACTAATAATCCACAGTCTAATTATTCATCTCCAGAAGTCAGAAAAAAAGATATAAAACCAAATCCAAAGACAGTAGATGATAATAAATAACAAAGATAGCAGATATTAATAAAATATAAAACAAAATAACAGAAAATTTACCAAGCTCAAAGGTTCTTTCTAGAAACAAATATAATAGATAACTCCTTAACAAAAGATGAAAAAATAAAAAATACCAACATGGCAAGTTTTTAACACTATTCTAGTTTGTACAGGTAGAAAATTAATAGGCAAGAAAAATGTGCTAAAAGTGGTTACATAGAAATAAATCTGAAATTTTGGAAGAAATGGACAAATTCCTTGAAAAACACACTGACCATGTCTTAGTTTAGGTCACTATTGCTGTGATGAAATACCATGACCAAAGCAAGTTGAGGAGGAGAGAGTATATTTGGCTCACACTTACACTTCACTGTCCATCACTGAAGGAAGTCAGGACAGAAATTCAACAGGGCAGGAACCTGGAGGCAGGAGCTGATGCAGAGGCCATGAAGGGTTGCTGCTTACTGGCTTGCTCCTCATGGCTTTTTTTCTCATGCTTTCTTACAGAACCCAGGACCACTAGCTCAGGGATTCTCAAACCACAGTGGGCTGGACCCTCCTACACCAATCACTAATGAAGAAAACGCACTACAGGCTTGCCTATAGTCCCATCTAACGGGGCCATTTTCTCAATTGGGGTTCCCTTCTCTCAAAAGACTCCAGCCTGTGTCAAGTTGTTATAAAATTATCCAGCACAAACCACATCATTATAAGAAGAAATGGGAAATCTCAATGATACATATGTATTTATTTTTAAATTGAAAAGTTAGTATAAGATATTCTCCTGTAATATCTTAACTTTTAGAACGAAATAGCTTCCCTGGTGCTTTTACTTCCAAATACTTCAGGAAGATATGGGTAACAATAAAACTGCACACCTTTTATCAGAGTAGGATACGAAGATAGATTCCATCAAGCCACCATAACATTAATACATAAGAGTCACTCAAAAATTTTTCAAGGAAAATTGGGTCATTTCCTTGATGATAAAGACTCATAAAGGCATTAGGATAGGAGATTTTTGTTAACTAATGTACCTAAATGCATCAAATACTACCCTGAGTAGGAAATACTGACAATTTTCTCCTGAGGCTGGGGCTGAAGTGAAGACCCCCACTGCCACCATGTCCATGGAGTTTGGGGTGGGTAATTCTACTGTTCGCAGTAAGGCTCAAGAAAGAGGCTAGAGCCAGAAGTCTTGGGAAAGATGCAACTCAAGTCACTGTCTAATTATGTCCATGAAAGTCTGTAAGAGTCAATAGATGAACTGTTAGAATTATTTAGGTATATAGTATACCTTTGTATTGGCAATGATAAGAAATTTGAATTTTTAAAAACACATTACAAAAGCAACTTCAATAAAAATAAAAACCCCTAAGGATGTATGGAGCAACACTCATGTAAAATGTCTATACAGAAAACTGTAACATTAAGGCTAATTAAAGGGGACTGGAGAGCTGATTCAGTGTTTATGAAGCATGCTGCTCTTACAGAGGCCTCCAGTTTGGTTCCCAGCATCTGCAGTGAGTGCCCTCTTCTGGCCTCTTTTGGAACCTGCACTCATATGTATATACCACACACAAACACCCACTCATACACACTAATAAAACAATCTTCCCTTTAAAGACTAAAGAAAACATATATGGATAAATACTAACGTGGATAAACACACCTTGGTAACTGGAAGATTCAGTTGAAAAGATTTCAAGTCTCTCCCAAATTAATAAAGTTAAGTTGCTGTTTATGAGGGAGTGAGTGAACACGGAGAATATGTGTGGAATAAAATTAGCTGAGCACGGAGAGAGAGACGCCATGTGAACTTGCTCGTATCTTAAAATGTTAATATCGTACAACTAGAAAGAACAGTGGTTCCTGGAGGCTGCGATGGGTGAGGGGTGACTAGAGGGGTTGGCCAGGGCTCCAAAGTGAGCTCTGAAGTTCTGCTGTACAATCGAGAGCTTTTGTCACAAAAATGTGTATCTCAGCACAGTTTGAAGAGAAGATTTGGAACATTTTCACCACAAAGAAGTGATAAATGAGGTGACTGATGTCCTAATTATCCTGATTTAATCATTTTCCATGTAATAATATCTCAAAATATTAACTATACCCTATAAAATGTATGATTATTAAATGTCAATTTAACATAGAAATTTATGATCGTACCAATCCTAGCACAGTTCCGGAGGGAATAAAAGCCAGTGAATCAGTTTCAACCATGCTAAGATTGTACTTAAGCATATAGGATTCAGTCATGTGACCAGTAGGAAGATTCACAACGGAAAATGGTACATGTATTCTTCAAAGCATGTGCACAAGAATGTTCATGGGCACCCAATAGTCCAGGACAAAGACAAATAAACATCAGCAATAGAGTGAATGTTATTGTTAAAGAATAAAATTGAAAACCTATTCTTTAAAACTATTATTAGATACCATTAAACAGAAGAGTCCATTAAAAAAAAGAAACCTCAATAAAGTTAGAGTATGTGATTTAATTACAATGTTTACAAACAACTTAATGAGAGCATCAGAAGTCAAGGTTACATCTGGTTGGTGATGGGGGGCTGCGGCACACACCTTTAATCCCAGCCTTCGGGAGGCAGGGGCAGGCGGATCTCTGTGAGTTCGAGGCCAGCCTGATCTACAGAGCGAGTTTTAGGATGGGCACCAAAACTACACAGAGAAACCCTGTCCCGAAAAACCAAAGAAGGAGGAGGAGGAGGAGGAAGAGCAGGAGGGAAAGGATTTGGAGGAGGAAGAGGAGGAGGAAGAGAAGGAGGAGGAAGAGGAGGAAGAGGATTTGGAGGAGGAAGAGGCAAGGTTCCAGTTGGTTAACTTTGTCAAATATCTCCACAGAGGAAAAGCTGTATAGGGAGTTCCCCTGATGCTGGGTATCCAAGGTCCAGTTTCTCTGATGAAAGAGCTTTAACTCATGAATATTGGTCCAGAGGCCCTCTTGTGATCTCTGTACTTTTATACTCCAATCAAAATGTTTGTGAAAAGAGTAAGTGTGTAAAAATAGAATATAAATATTAACATTAAGCACAAAAGAGGAACTGGAGAGGTGCCCCAATGTTTAAGAGTGCTTCCTGCTCTTCCAGAGGACAATTCTTCCAGAGTTCAACTCCCAACACCCATATTGGGGGGGTGCTCACAACCACCTGTAACTCCTGCTCAGGGGATCCCATGCCACCTTCTGGCCCCCATGGACACTGCATTCATACACAAACTTCTACACAGACACAGTCTACATACAATTAAAAATAAAGCTATTTGTTTTTTAAAGCGAACATATAGCCCATATACGACTATAGAGAGTGTGTACACGGGAGTACATGGAAACCAGTCCAACATCATTTCTCTGCCCAAGGACACTGATCTACAGAGAGACATAAAGCTAGCTTGGGATAGGAGGGTTTGCGCTGAAAAGGTAGAGACTTAACCAGGAGTGTAAGAGCTCAGCTGCGAAGATGAGGCCTGTGCATGGGCTGGCATTCTTTTCCCCACAACAGCTACAGCAGCTGAGTACTCGAACTAAACACAGCTGGTCCCCCCCCCCAAAATGTTCACAGAGCACTGTGTCGGGTGGAGGGAACTCTGACTTCTACCCAGACAAGGCTCTGCAGTTGAGGCCCCAACACACTCCTGAGACCACTTCTTGCTGGATAGAGCCGAAGTCCCTGGAAGCTTAGTGACCTTTGAAAGTCCCAGACACCGAGAGGCTTTGGAGGTCATTTTATCCATATCCTCAGCTTCCAGAGGGGGAGCTGAGGCCAGGGAGGGAAGGGGACTTAATGAGAGCCACAGCTCATCACCAGAACCACTGTCACCTCCTCTGGACACCTGCTCTCTCTACAGTGAGTCAAAGTCATTATAAAGAGAGAGCGAGAGAGCAAGGTGGCATTCCATCTAGCTCATATCTGTGGTTAAAAGAAATGGCCTGTTTGATGTTTTATGTTTCAATTTTCTGTATCCTAATAAAAGTGCCTAACTTCCAAGAGGCTGCTGCTGTATGTGGGCATGATATCAATTTACAGTCTGTGAGGGAAATACCGAGATCCCCTGGAACAGAAAAAATCCAGGAATTAAAACAGCACTGTCAAAACCACACCAAGAATGGAAACTTCCCAACTTTACTGCCTAGTCAATCAGCAACTGAGAGGGTTCATGGTTCACGTGTTTTTTTCTAGTTGCTTAGTACAGGACTTTAGGAATATAATTATAAAAACCTGTGATCCAGCTGAATGGCACAACAGGTAAAGATGTGTGCAGTCAAGTCTGACATTCCAAGTTCAATCCCCAGGGCCCACATGGTGGAAAGAGAAAACCAATTTCCACTAGCTCTCCTCTTAGCTGACTTCCTGAAGTATATTAGTATATTGTGTCACATATACACAGTCTCTCTCTCTCTCTCTCTCTCTCTCTCTCTCTCTCTCTCTCTCACACACACACACACACACACAGGTATGCACATGCATACACATGCAAAAATAATACACAAAATACCAAAACTATTTTTTAGACTTTGTGCTATGCTAGCTCCTGCTCTCATAACCTCAGAAAAGCTTCCCAGGGACATGAAAGTTTGGGGCTGAATTTGCACCCTCATCGTCCTACCTCTGGAGGTTTTCCATGCTGCATGCAATATGTCCTGGCAAAGTATAATAGCATTAGTGTGGAGTGGAGAGTGGCAGCCATATTTCCTCTCACTCCTCAGTCTACAGCAGGGTTTGAGACCATCAGGGCTGCTGAGTAGATAGGGAATTGGAAAGTTCTCAGCTGTGGGAACTGTCCAATGTATCATAGCATGCTGACCAGAATTCTTTATTTCTAGATGCCAACAGAACGCCATCTCTGGTTATGACAAACAAAACTGTCCCCAGATGCTGTCCAGCACCGGATGCGAGGCAAAGCCATCCTGAACTGAGACTACCGGGTTAAAGCATAGAGTTAAAATGCAACATTTACTTCTCAGGTACCCAAGAGAAGTTGGCAGAAGAGACAAGTCACAAAATGAACAGCAAGAGCTGCCTTTGGCCTGGAGCCCACTCTATAAAAAGCCTTGTGCTGGGTCCTTATGCATAATGCCTCATTTTACCATCCCGATCCTCTAGTTCATCAGATCCACCAATTCTCTCAGTTGCACAACAGCATTCGTTCTAGATGGTGTAAGCAAAAATGCGATCCAAGTCATGGTGTATGATAGTACACACCTGACTGTATGTCCAGCCTGCCAGAAAGTCAGGCCAGAGCTTGACACCTGAGAACAATGCCCAAGGAACTCTCCATAGCGCCCCAACAGCACAGGTGCCCAGTACCCATAGTGCACTTGGCCTGTACTACTGACGCTGGCTGCAAACACAATTGTGTGGCCTCCAAGATCCGTCACCTCTGTTACTGCCATCTCCAGAATATTCATTTCTCCTGTTGGCGGCTGAGGAGTACACCCTAAATACAGCATTTGCCACCAGCCCTTTGCCTAGCAAAGCCACACCAGGTCCAAAGCAGCAGAAGAGGCTGGGGTCACATGGGTTCCATGAATCGGGAAAATTCTTCAAAATGAGCAAGTGCCTTTAACACATCCTAAATGGCAATGAAACTTGTTAAATAATCACCATGCCAAGCCTTGTGGTACGTGCCTATAATCCTAGCCTTCAACAGGCTGAGACAAGACAACCACAAGGACAAGGCCATCCTGGATTACATAACAATATTGTCAAAAACAAACACAATGACATTTATTGTTTATGGGTCTATGCAAAGGCAATGGACAGTGATATTTATATATAAATGCCAGATAGTCGTGTGTGTGTGTGTGTGTGTGTGTGTGTGTGTGTGTGTGCCATATGTGTGCAGCAGAGGCCAAAAATGGGCATTGGGTCCCATGGAGCTGAACTTATAGGTAGTTGTGGGCCCCGCAACTGAGAACCAAACTCAGGTCCTTTGAAAGAGTGGCAAGTCCTTTTAATGACTGACCCATCTCAACAGCCCCAAGAAAGCCGCTTATATCCACATTGTGGATTTGTATTTGGGTACTAAGGTTCAGCTTGTGAAAATGTCTCACAGATTTAAAAAAAAAAAAAGTTTTTTTTTTTGTTTTGTTTTGTTTTTTGTCCTTAACAGAGATACCTTTGAGTGAAAAGACCTGCCATTATCTAAGTGGGTCACACTCGAGAATCCACAAGTCCTCTAAGTTTCAGCCTTCTTGATTTTAAAGTCAGAAGATTGTTGCACGAATCCTAATTGGTCTTAATAAAGACCCAGTGTCGGATACCAGGGTGAAAGCTGAAGGAACAGAGAAGCAGAACAGCCAGTCACTAGTTCTTACCTCTACCAAATCCCCGGGCTGAAAAGAGCAGAGCTCCTGTCTCTTCTCACCGCATATTCCTCTCTCTGCCCAGTCATATCACTTCCTATCTCTACCTCTCGAGTGCTGAGATTAAAGGTGTAAGATTCCAAGTGCTGGGATCAAAGGTGTGTGCCACCACTACCTGGCCTCTATGGCTCCCTAGTGCTGGGATTAAAGGTGTGTGCCACCACTGCCTGGCCTCTATGGCTAACTAGTGGCTTAGCTCTGCACTCTGATCTTCAGGCAAGCTTTATTTGTTATATCACAAGCAAAATATCACCAGAGAAGATGTCTATATATAAGGATGGTTGTGAACGGGGCATGTGCGGAGGAAATGCCTCCCAGATAGGTGCTTTCTAAGCACACATGTCTAAGTGACAAGGAGCATCAATCTAAGGAGTGTTCCTACAGTGGGGTTAAGGAGACTGTGTTTCTTCCTCAGTCACTCTTACCAAGTATTCTCCTAGTCTCTGCTAGAAGTGTCCACGACATCTGTAAGTTCTTCCGTCATGGTCCACAACATATTTCTTCCTCCCAATACCCCCGCCATTGTGAGCCCTGCATCTTCAGCGATTAGGTCCAGTGGCTGACATTCATTTATTCATTCAACAAGTACATATGGCGTGCCCACTACCTTGCCAGCTGCTAGGCACGCAAACAAGACAGAGGTTCCTGTCCACAGTGTGAACTATCTTGTAGGATGCCCAGTGTTTGTTGAGTGATCGATTGACCCCACGTTGAGTTGGTCTACAGGACCCACAAGTGAATTATTATAGTTGCAGAGAGGATGTGATGTGGGATCTTATATGACGGGAAGAATACAACTTGGCAAGCCCTCCTGTGCAAATGGTAATTTGTGAGCTTCGGGAAGAGGATGATTTAAGCTGTTGCCTTCTGTGGCAATTTGCTCACTATCAATCGTCAGTAGAACATTATCAAGGTTTGAATTAAGCCCCCCATCCATATGTTGAAGTCTTAACACATGAGAACGTATTTGAAGAAAGTGTCATATATTTGTTTGTGTGTGTGTGTGTGCTGTTTATATATGTGTGTTCTGTGTACACCTGTGAGTGTAGACATGCCTGCATGTGCATGTGAAGGCCACAGGTTGATACCTGCTATCGTCCATTATCTGTCTCCACCTTAATTTTTGAGACATACCCTGAGTATGCTGAGACATACACAGCAAACACTTTACTCCCTCAATAGGGTGGAGCCTATTCCAGTCGGTCTCCTACCCTATCAGAGAATGCAAGGACACAGACCCACAGAGAGGAGACTGTGAAGACCCGGGAGAAAGCAGCCATCTAGAGCCAAGAAGAAAGATCTCAGAAAAATCAACCTTTCCAGGACCATAATCTTAGACTTCAGTCTCCAGAAATAAGGGGAAATAAACGTCAGTTTTATGAGCCATCCGGTCTATGGTACATTGTTATGGCAACCTAAGCAGACCAATATAGTTCATAATAAGTTTCTTCCAAAATCTTTCTATCCGTAAACTTATTTCTACAGAATACTTATGTTCACTTCCTGTTTCTTCACACAAAAATGACACTTTTTTTTTAAAGTTTGGGAACTATGTGCATTGTGTACATTTGTACAACAATGGTTGACACAGACCCTAGAAAAACCAGAATTATGCCTGGGAGTGAGAACTCAGGCACCAAAGCTCTGTTAGTCCCAGCTAATACGCTAAAGCAGTAGTAAGCCTGGACACGGGGACTTTAGAGGTCTCCCTGTCCAGTGTACAGAAATACCGGAGGAAGAGGAAAAGGAGGAAGAGGAGAAAACTTTAGTGGTGGTGGTAGGACACGGAGTCAAGATGTTGAAGCCAGAGATTGTGTGGAGCTGTAGGTCAAGATGATTAAGCCCAAGATGGTAGGGATTTAAGGAAGCCTAGGGGATCATGGTGTCCATCATGAATCGTGCACCGTGCTCAGACTGAGTATAGAGTATCACAGAAGCTGGGAGGGTGAGTTTTCAGAGGGGATGTTATCAGCATGGGGTGCTGACCCCTAGAGAGCAAGGAGAGCAGGAGACTGGCAGGAGATGAAGGGTGGTCTAAGAGGCTGGCAAGTCGGGATATCAGAAGGGTGAGAAGGCGCCTGTTGGCTCATGACTTAACCCTGAGCTTTTGTCTCCGCTTTTGTGAAATAGCCACAGTTGCACCTGTCACGTGAGGCGTCTGTAAAAATCCAGTGGGAATTAGAAGAGGAGCTTCGAGACCACTGGAATCTGAGCTTTTTGGACAGGGCTCCATCCAGCTCATAAGATAGATTAGTTATCCTAACCTTGACATTCAGTCACAGGTGCTTCTAATACCCATCAAATTGATGCTCGACTTTAACTATCACAGAAGGTTGAGCCA
The DNA here is from genome assembly GCA_902168325.1 of Peromyscus nudipes. Classification (NCBI taxonomy): domain Eukaryota; kingdom Metazoa; phylum Chordata; class Mammalia; order Rodentia; family Cricetidae; genus Peromyscus; species Peromyscus nudipes. Next base: position 14,655 of record CABHPH010162266.1, on the reverse strand, counting down.
ATCCCAACATAGCCACAATTGCCTTGAAATCCAAAAGTCTTTAACTTTTTTAAAATTAACTGTACTAATATTTAATTATCTTTAACACGGCCATTGATTTCTAGAAAACCATCTTTTCTTTCTGGGCTCGGAGAATAAAGTAAAAAGTACTAGCCTTCGATCTGCGGTGGAAGAAGGCCCATCCAGCCCCACAACCTGGGATCGTCACTCCACTGTAAACTGTCCTTCAGGCCACATACTGTCTCTTCTCAAACCCCAGCCCCAGTCACTGCTTCAGAGCTGCACTCTGGCCTATCTTGCCCACAAACATTACCCATCCAAATGCCAATCCATCCATTCTTCCATTCTGACAACAGAAATGTCTCTTCACTTTTCTCTTCCTTGTTCTTCTCAAACATACTGCCATTCTACAACCTGCCACATTCCCTCTAACTCATTCTCTAATAGTGTCTAAAGGGACATTGCTAGAACTGAAATTTAATTACATTATTTCTTTGCTTATAAGCACCACATAAATAAGTATTAACTATCGGATCAAGACCAAGCATGCATCCATAGCCCTCTCCAGCCTCGGATACTCCAGCCTGACCTAGGTGGCCCTCACTCTATTTTCTGCTCTGGCAATCCTCAGTTTTTCATCATTTTTAGTCAAGTAGGAACATATATCTCTTTGGCTCAAGCTCTCATAAACATTGGACGGAACTCGGTCAGCGGCTCTCTTTCTGTGTCCCTGGCTTCCAGAAGTCAAATACTGAAGGCTGTTTTCTTGATGCTAGAGACCCCAAAAAGTTTCAACGTTCCCTTCTCCACCTACCAATGCATGTCCTTTGTGTCCTCTGACACCTACAGCCAGCACCAGGAGTCTCCCTGAAATAGGCCCACAGCGCAACTGGGGCTTTAAAGTGATGAGACAGTGAGAGACCACAAAGATGGAGTCATTGTCATAGCTTGGTACTAGAACAGAAACAGCAGCCATTACCGTACGCACACTCAAAGACCATGCGATGCAATCCTAGGCCACCCAGACAAAACTAGAGAAGAAGGGAGGGACACCATGCGAAGTCACATGGCCATACCCTGCCCCCTAACCCTAAACACAAACCCGTGGCACCTTCTTAAAGTTTTCAAGATCCAGCATTCTGTTGGAGGTTCCTGAAGAAGAGCCCTAGTGTTCCTTGTGGACAAGAAAGAGGCAAGACATCTGCTGGATGTCAATTCTAGCTACCTGTAGCAGAAATCTTAGATGGTCTTATTAATAAAATCAAACCTGAGCCAGGTATTGGGGTAAACTGGAAGGTCAGAGAACCAGAACAAGCCACAGCTAACCTCACCTGGCCAACTTCTCAGCTGGTCTTGTTTCCTCAGACTGGAAGCCTCTGTGTCCTCATATTCAAATGGCTCTCAGCTGAACTGTGCTCCAAAGCCTGAATGCTTAACCAGCCAAACGCCTCGAGTTTCTGGTCCTCACGCCTTATATACCTTTCTGCTTTCTACAACCACTCCCTGGGATTAAAGGCTGGCTTCCTGGGATTAAAAGCTGGCTTTCTGGGATTAAAGGCATGTGTCACCATGCTCGGCTGTTTCCAAAGTGGCCTTGAACTCACAGAGATCCAGAGGGATTTCTATCTCTGGAATGCTAGGATTAAAGGTGTGAGTGCCACCATTTTCTAGCCTCTGTATCTAGTGGCTGTCTCTTCTCTGACCCCAGATAAATTTATTAGGGTACACATTATTTTGGGGAATACAATACCATCACAGCTACCCACCCAATGGGCATCCTAAAATAGCTTACCTGATGTCTTAGGGCATCTATTGCTTTGATTAAACACGGTGATCAAAAGGCAAGTTGGGGAGGAAAAGGGTCTATTTGGCTTACACTTCCACATCACTGTTTATCATCAAAGGAAGCCAGGACAGGAACTCAAACCAGGTAGGAACCTGGAGGCAGGAGCTGATGCAGAAGCCACAGAGGGGTAATGCTTACTGGCTCTCTCCTCGTGGCTTGCTTAATCTGTTTTCTTATAGAACCCAGGACCATTAGCCCAAGGATGGCACCACTCGTCAATCACTAATTAGGAAAATGCCCGACAGGCGTGCCTACATCCCGATCTTAAGGAGGCATTTCCTGAAGTGAGGCTCCCTTCTCTCCGATGCCTCTAGCTTTTGTCAAGTTGATATAATTCTAGCCAGGATACATGCTCTTCACATTAGTTCTACCAAGCACAAATTCCTTGGAGTATTTTACCAAAATGAAAATGTTAAAGTTCAGAGACAACAAGCAACTCATTTTAGCCCCTCCTCCCTGACTGACATGCTCTCAATCACACCCCATTAACCAATCCCCACTCTACTCCTAGTGAATGCCCAACTATCAGAAAGCACTGGGGCAGCTCAGGCTCCACCCCCTCCATCTTCTCCCATCTTCATCTTGCAAAACTCTGAATTTCAAAATCAGAAGACAGCATGAAGCCACCCTCACCAGAACGATGGGCTGGCTATCTCTCCCTCCCTGTGTTTAGGGAACAGTCATGTTTGCCTCAGAGATGACTAAGATCATAAAATGAGGTAAGAAGAGGACCTGGCACACAGAAAATTCAGTACATGGAAGCTTTTGTCTAAATGATTTGACTTTCCATACATTCCAATCTCGTCTAGATGATGCTAGTCTTTCCAAGTGACTTCCAACAAATAATATATGACTGAACAAGACCTCCAACAGGTCAGGTCTGAACATGGGGCTCAAACTAGTCCTGCAACCTCAAGGACTGGCCAGAGAGAGTCCATGGGCCTGGAGAAGGAAGCCCCCCCCCCCCCCCCCCCCCCCCCCCCACACCCCCATTCTTCTAAGAAGCCTTCCTTATGTATCTGTTCCTGCTCAGCTGACAGCAGTGAGGAGACGGCCATCTTCTGCAGTGGCACAGATGGGCCTTGAGATCGTCCTTTGCAAGTGTCTGCCTACCATGCTATGTTCCTCTAATGCCAAAGGTTATCACTGTGAAGAACTTACTGGTGTCTCCTCAGATTCCTAGTAGACCACAACATCTTGCCTGGTTGGGAGGTCAGATAACAGCTGAGTGTACAGCTCAGGATTTAGCCCCTCGTGCATCTGTCTGAAGGACAGAGTTCAATCCGGGTCGGTTGTTTGTCCACTACAGTACCTGACACACAATCAGAAGTCAATAAACCCATTATCTTGCTCATTAATCATAGAACATGATTCAAATGCCGCTGTGGCAAAATCCATTATTTTGGGACCTTTGTGTTTGGATGAAATTTGATCGTTGGAGAATGAATCTACAAGATTCAAAGTCCAAACATTTTTAATAATTATTCTCTTTCTTTACAGAAAGGTAGGTCAGCTCTCTACAGTGAATTATTCCAAAGTCTGACTTGACTCATTGCAGATACTACAAATGGCTTCCCTCCTAATCAGTGTTGTTCTTAACAGACTTATTTGAAATATATTATGAAAAATATTTCACAGTGAAGTCTTTGTCTCATGGGGCACTATAAGAAAAACAGTGAGCCCTTTCAGAGATTGCACTTAGCCTCTGAAATGCTGACCTATTTGAGTATCTGACCCAGGAAAGAAAAACATTTGCTACATTTTCAAGGAAAGCATTTCCAATGGACACCCCTCCTACTGCTAACTTTGCCTTTTTGTCCAGATTCTCTCAGGGAAGCATCAAAGCACATTGTGGGCAAAGCTGGTCTGCCAATCGGGGACCTGAGCCACAAAAATAAAGATGGCAGAGACTGACCCTCATGTAGGCAAGAAGCTGAGCACCATGGGCTGAGCATTCTTTCTCCAGAAATCCCAGAATGATACATCCCTGGCCAGATACTAGACCCAAGAGAACACAGTTTACCTGGTACATACATCCCCAGCATCGCAGAGGGTCTGAGAATTCAAGTTATATTAACACTGTAGACAAGACTGTGAACCCAATTTTCCTTTAATTTGGGGCCACTTAATGCCTTTCATCAACCCCCATTGTCTTAGTTTAACAAATGGAATCATAAATTATGCAATCGACAGCAATTGCACTTATTTGCAATTAGAATTTGTCAGTGTTCTCCTTATAAATAATTAATATTAGGATAACCTTGATGGAGCAGATACATTTTTGGAGGGGTATTGTTGAATATTTAGGAACTCTCCATTTTGGATTAAAATCATAAGACAGTAAGTAGCTCCAAATAACTTTCAACTCGGAAAGTCCATAGAAAGTGTTTTTAGTTAAAACCAAGAAACAAAGCACATAATTCTACAGGACTTTGTGGCAGAGAGGATGGCAAACAGAGGCATCATATTGTGTGACTTTCCACGGCATGAAAGTTCCTTTGGGGACTCTGGATGAGTTTGTGGGAGCTATCTTTGAGATCCTTTTTTTCTCCATCTACAGAGTGAAGGCATAGAGAAATGGAACTCTCAAGTTTCATTTTCAGTTTTTCTGATGCTCTCAGGATTTATGACTGCAGAAACAATTCCCTGAGGATCTATATGCAAAAGTATATTTCCACATAATGATGCTCAATTGGTCTAATACCTTCTTTTATGCATTTAAAAACATTATTTGCTAAAAGAATCCATCCCCTTCACCCAGAATACCAAAGAGGTTTAACATACACACACACACACACACACACACACACACACACACACACACACACACCACACAGAGAGACAGAGAGAGACAGACAGACAGAGACAGAGAAACAGAGAGTTGAATCACAGATAGAATAAGATAAACACATATGTCGCAAACACCGAAATTCTAACCTGATGCAAATTTTAAAATGGAGGAGACAAGAAATCCTGAAAAGGCAAATCTGGAAAGGACATTTTCAATCATCCTCCTCCAGAGCTGCCTCATGGGTATGGAAAGAAGCCCCTTAATCCATAGAGCAATCCAATAGTCTCCTCTCCAGAGCAGGAATTCCTCCTCAGTCCACCAGGAAGTGTGGGAAGCCCAAGAGAGCCACCCCCATTCATCTTAACAACAGTTGCCATGAGGTGCAGCACAGCCCATCTTAGCCTTAAGGGGAAGGGAACATGATATGGCGGGTAACTTGCCTGAAGATGTAGGCTTAGAGCAAAAACTCAGCACTTTGTCATGGTAGTCATCAGCCCTGGATACAACGTGAAGTAGATGTTACCAATCAAGTCCAGAAATGTGATGTTTTGCATAATACAAAAATTAAATGCAATCTAAAAGTCCTATAGTGTAAGAAATGCTGAATAACCCCTTTCAGGGGGAAAACAGGCCAAAACGACCCATTTCCTAGGCTAAGGACAGAAATTTCCAGAGCCACTCTGAGGACTCCATCTAAGGCAGTACCGCTTGGTCTGAGAGAGTCTGGGGCCCCCAAAACAAAAGGCAGGTTTGTAGCTTTACTTTCTGTCTCTGCATTTCTGTGATGTATTTCTAAAATGAAATCTTGATCAGAACTCTGAGCTTACAAGGAAACTCATTTCTTGTGCTCCGCTCACAGTAAGAGAGGCCCCGTGAGTGTGGACAGTAGCCAATAAATGCACAGGACAACCCAACTCAAGGCAAAACTTTGTAACTGCTGATGCTTGACAAGCAATTGTGTGCCAAGGTCTGAGCTCAGAGTCCATAAAGGACATGAATAAGATATAAAGCCAGGAGATTAAGCTCATAAAAATAATAAAGGTAATACAAGACAATATAATCAGCCATAATACAAGAACACGCCAAAAGAACAGAGAAATTCACTTTAACTGGGGAAATATATGATGGGCACATGAAGAGATGGATTAGAGACCTGGTAAGTATCATTCAAACTGATCCTTTTTCTTCTATCTGTACCATCAGATAAGGTATGGGAGTCAGGTGCATAGGCAGCAGCTGAGATGTAATCCAAGAAGTACATGGATGTAAAGCAAAGAATTGTAAGCAGTCCTAAAGAGATGACCCATGTTGAACACAAAGCCCTGTACATATCTATAGCTGGACCATCCTGAATGTATCTGGTCTTGGAATGGCTGGGCCTCGTTAATACTAAAAGGCGAAGACTTTGAACACCAAGAAAAAAAGCTGGGGTCATAAGTCATTGTTAGAAGAAAAAAAAGCCTAATCAACATTTTAAGTAGAAGAAGATCTATCAAACTCAATTTCTTTAGAAAAGTCACTCTTGGAGGGGCTGGTGAAGGAGCTATATGGGAACTGAAGAATTGGAAACATAGAGTTGCAAAGCTTCTAGAAAAGTCTGGCACTCAGTAACAACAGGGAAATTGTTACAGAATTCTAAGAGAAAACCCAAAGCTGTTTCCTAGGAACTTTAATGAAGGGGTTTGTTTCCCAGAAATTTATCCATTCAGCAAAATGCTAAACTTACATCTTGTTACGTTACACCTGATACTTCGTGGACAGAATGCTTGGTATGGAACAAACACACAAACCATGAAGCAAAGGGTTAAGTCAGTCATCTGAAAAGCGAGTTTAGCAATGCCAGCTCTCTTTCACATTGAAAAGAGATGTTCGCCTGATGTACACCTGCATGTCTGTTCCTCAGTGGAACCCCCCTGGCTCACTGTCCTGTGGAAATACTGAGAAGTCATATCATCTGGCCTTTGATTGGCCAAGAGTGAAGATGGAAGGGTGGGAATGGAGGAGGAGGGGCAATGAGGAGGAGGGTGAAAGTAGGGATGGAAGAACAGAAACCATCTTGAGGAGGCACATGAGGAGAGGTTGTGGGCTGGGGAGGAGTGACCCACTGCATATTTCAAGGTTGTGGGATCTGCGAGCCTTCACCTGCCGCAACCCCACCGCACTTTGCTCTCAGCTTGGCTGAAGAAGGGATAAATGGTCAAAAGAAATCCTTCCTACTGTTGTTGACCCTACTTGAGAGAATTATAAGTTCAGCAATGTGGGGGTCAATGGCGTTGTGAGAAGAGATAAGACATTTTTCCCTTCACCACAGACAACATGGTATTATCTTTATTCCACCCTCTCCCTTTCATGTCAAAAACATACTACTATGATGTTTGTGTCCCAGATACAGTAGCAGCCTCTGGGCATAAAAATGATTGAACAGATTAATGGACGGACAAAAGTATGGAAGAATGAATTAATGAGAGTGTGCTGGATATTTTTATGTCCTCTTGACACAAGCTAGAGTCATCAGGAGTGGAGAGAGCCACAATTGAGATAATGCCTCCACAAGATCAAGCTGTAGGCAAGCCTGTAGAGCATTTTCTTAATTAGTGATTGTTGGGGGAGGGCCCAGCCCATTGTGGGTGGTATCATCCCTGGACTGGTGGTCCTGGGTTCTATAGGAAAGCAGACTGAGCAAGGCATGGGGAGCAAGCCAGTAAGTAGCACCCCTCCATGGCCTCTGCATCAGCTCCTGCCTCCAGGTTCCTGACCTGCTTGAGTTCCTGTCCTGACTTCCTTCAGTGATGAAAAGTGCTGTGTAAGCATAAGCTGAATAAACCCTTTTCTCTCCAAGTTTCTTTGACCATGGTGTTTCATCACAGCAATAGTAACCCTAACTTAGACAGTGAGTGAGTAAACAAAATTATTCACCTTGCATGCCCAGTATAGTATGAGTTTAGCTTTCCACGATTATATTGTTGACCCAAAAAACACAGCTCTGGTATCAAAAGAAATAAAAGATAGTTTGTTCTGGAGCCAAATACAAGTGACCATTGCCAAGAAACACAGATTCAGAATACCCCCAAATACTATGTTCCAAACATGGTAGCAGGTTCATAACGTTTTTATAGGGACAGAGCAAAAGAAGTTTTAAATTGGGAGGTTTTTTTTCAAATCCACTGGTGGGTACATCAGGTAGGTGAACTACAGCAAGTCAGGCAAAGTTCTGCTACAGGCCTCATAGGCTGCCGACTAACATTCCTAGCCTTTGGGTTAATGGAAGCCAGTGGGCTTTTTGTACATTCCGGAAGGATAGTAGCTCCAATACAGAGGTAGGAGATAATGACCACTTTAGGAGTCTAGGGCTGGCTGGAGACAGTTTGTCTCTAGATCTACAACATTCCAGCTCTCCAAAACTGCAGAAGTTTGAATCAATCTATCAGCTTCGTAGAATACTTAACATAGCTGCGACTGCCCCCCGCCCCAGGAACTTCAGTCCATACTCTATCATAAAAATGGAATTAATCTCTGAAGAACCATAAAGAGCAGACGAATTGAGTGATCTCTTGCTGTGAGGCCTTAGAGAAGTAATATACAACTTCAGAGTCCCCATTTCCTTACCCATGCTATGCAAATAAAACTTTCCAGTTCACCTCATAAGGTTATTAGGAAGACAAAATGAGATGATTATGCACTTGATAAACACAGCATATGATATTATAATAAGAGAAACACTTTCAAGTTTAATTTGCTTGTGACCATGAATGTAATTTAAGCTGGAGGCTCGAGGTTCACCTTGCATGCTTTGAAGTGTCAGTCAGTTAAATTAATAATGTAAACAGGATGAGGGAGGGGGGGCAGGCATTTAAGCCACTTAATTTTGTCTAACCACAATTGGTGTGCTAATTCTGGATCTTACTTGGCTATACACCAAAACAAGGTCCTTAAGGACAGTATTATTCATTGTATTCTAGGTAGTTTGCATACTTGAAGGAAATAAAACTGAATTTCTCTTAAAAATAGATTACAACTTCATTTTCTTTTATTTTTGGTGGCTGCATTCACCCAGAACTCTGTATCCTCGGTCTGCACAGGGGCTGACTATTGAATACTGGCAGAGAGGACTTCAGAAGTGAAGGTAGATGACCAACAACTTGGTGATTTTTACAAAGCAAGCTGTTCTGAGCATGGAGAACCCAAGCAGGGGTTCCAGAGCATGGGGGATCTTAGACTGATTAGGAATTACACCCGGGAAGGGATGGTGATACAGCTTAGTTGGTACAATGCTTGCCTGGGCCTGGGTTGCATCTCCACCATGGTACACACAGGGCATTCTGGTACAGAGCAAATTGCAGGAAGAATCATAACATAGACATGTTCATATCATCAGCCCGTTCTGCCTTTACATCATTCCTGGGTCAATACATGGGTTCTATGTTCGGGTCTGGGAGTTGGGAAGGAGTCTGCAACTCTCCAGCGTGTTAATTCCAAATCAGCCAATGGTTCGACCATCTAGACATTTTCCCTTCTACAGACCATGTGAGATTTCAGTAAGGCAATGAGAAAGATCATTCCCTATGTGCACTATGATTAGTTAGCTATAGCCAAGAATGCCTAACTAAGCACAGGCTAGACCACACCATTCATTTCCAGAACCATGCCTGTCCCACATGGGAAAGAAAAGCCTTACCATGTGGCCCTTGTCTCCTGAGGAGTCCACCATGCCTTCCGAAAGGCGATTAGATGAATGCTCTAGAGTGTTGCACATGCCAGGCAAGTATTCTACCACTGAGCAACATCGCAGGCTTTGACCACTGAAACTAGAGAAGTCAGATCTCCCACCACTGTGCTTGGCAAAGAGCTGTTACAGGTCTAAGCTTCCTTATGTTGCTGTCTGATGGACATTTCATACCATGTTGTATCATGTATTTACCTATAATCCACTACTATTCTAGAAAGATTGGAGCTGTCTTTCCATAGCCACAGATCAAAGATCAATAATATCAATACAGAACAAAGAAATCAGGGTGACAGCAAATACATTCATTAGTCACAATGAGCTGCAGCTGAATTAAATAAACTGGTGTGTGTGTGTGTGTGTGTGTGTGTGTGTGTGTGTGTGTGTGTGTTTTCTTTGGGGACTTGTCTATTGGCTTGGTTTTTTAAATCCATTTATTTCCTTTTGCTCTGACTTAAAATGCCCTTGTCTACAAATTCAATTATATACGTTCCTTCAAGATTTTTTTTAAATTGGTTTTTCTCCCAACATTCTGAAATGTAGTTTCTAACTTCTTCATCTGGCAATTTTTAATTGGATATAAAGTGTTAAGACATTGACCTTACTGGATACTGGCTATTCATTAATTTCAATTTTATTCTTTTGCTTCATTTGAGATGAAATTATTTGGCAACAATGTCATCCTTTGAGAATTGCTGTTAAGCTTTAGTACGCAGGGACCAATCAGTCTTCAATCTACCCGCAATGGTTCTCAACCTGTGGGTCACAACCCAGATCACATATCAGATATCCCACATATCAGATATTTACATTTCAATTCATGACAGTAGCAAAATTATAGTTATGAAGTAGCAACGAAAATAATTTTATGGTTGGGAAGGGGGTCACCACAACATGAGGAACTGTATGAAAGGGTCGCAGCATCAAGAAGGTTGAGAACCACTGCTCTAGGACCACACACATCCAATGCATACAGGTCTGAACACTTCCATAGCTATGGAAATTGAGGTTTCCACTCTGGTTTCTGACGCTGTCGCCTCTTCCCAGCTCTGGGTGAGCTTTGAGAATTCTTCACCTTTCCTGGATCATTCTTCTTCTGCCCCTTATGGTCGCCTCACTTGTACCTGCCAATCGGCCTGCACTTCTAACATCCCCAGGGCTCTCTGTTTAGGTCTTTCCTTCATGAAGATCCATCTGTGTGCTCAACCTATGAATTCAGGTGTCTCTAGACTCCCAGCTCTGACCTGTTCTGGAAGACACAAGTTTCTTTGGAGACCATCCTTCTGCACAGCAGCCTAGAGCCTCAAGCTGGGCAGTCCTCAGAAGTCTCTCCTCTCCTCTCCCCTGGATCTCCACCATGGCTCTCATATACCCCCTGATGCCCAGTGTCTGGTCACCGTTCCATAAACATTCTCGGGTCCCGTTTTGTCTGTTGCTTCAAACGGGAAGGGAAATCCTATCTCATCACCCTAGTTTGGCCTGAAGCATGAGTGTGTATTGATTTTCTTAGGTACATGTCTTTTTGATTTATTTTTCTGGTTGCCTTGGATATTACAACATAGATCTTTAAATTGTTGCTGTTAACGTCCAAGAAAAATTATACTTTTAAATGAATGTTGAAGAGCCTCACAACCATATATTTTCTTTCATTCCTCTGCTTCTTAGTATTCTTATTGTATATATCTCTCTGTATATCGTATGCCACAATATATTTCTATGAATATTTTTAACTGCTGTTACTTACTAAAGCATTTTAAGATAATTTTTTATTAAGAAAATTTTTTAATTCGTTTTGCAAAGCAATAAAAGATCCCCTTCTTCGCTCCTCCCACCCTTCTAACCTTCCCTTCCCAAACCATTCCCCATTCCCTCCTACAAGAAGGTAAGGCCTCCCATGGGGAAGTACATTTAGTAGATGCAGATCCAAGCCCCTCCCCTGCCTCAAGGCTGTGCAAGGTGTCCCATCATAGGTAGTGGGCTCCAAAAAGCATTTTTTAAAGGACTTTTATATTTGTTTACATTCTTTGGAAGCCCTTTGTTCTTTTTTTAAAGTTTATTTATTTATGTGTATGTGTGTATGCCTGAATATATACATGTGTATCACTTGCATGCAGGGGCTCGGGGAGGTCAGAAGAAGCATACAATCCCTGGAAACAAGGGTTACAGATGGTTGTGAGCCACATGTGGGTGCTGGGATCCCAATCCAGGTCTTCTGCAAGAGCAGTAAGTACTCTTAACCATTAAGCCATCTCTCGAGCTCAGGCTTTTCATTCTTAACTTTAGTTCTAGAATATTACCTGGACTTTTATTATTTTGAGGCAATTGATCTGTTTTTTTTTAATTTGATTGTTTTAATTGTTTTAAACATAAAAATTTTTGGAAGCCTGTTTGTCTCCATTTCAGAGGATGCTTCCACTAGGTATAGGCTGAAAGTTTCTTTTTCTTGTTCAGAATTACTGCCCAGGGCTTTGGGTGTCAAATCTTCGTGATAAGAAGGTAGAGTCACTCCTATCATTGTTCTTTGTTGCTTTAATCACACTTGACATTTTTTTATTTTCCTGTAATTTCCCATGTTTTCATTCTGTGTGCAGGTACAGATTTTTTTTTTTTGTCTTTAACTATCTTAGGGTTGGCTTTTTATTATTATTATTATTTTATTTATTTTTATTTTGCTTTCAATACATCCTGACCACAGTTTCCCCTTCCTCCACTATTCCCAGTCCCCTCTACACACCTCCCCTCTCTCCCAGATCCACTCCTCTCCATTTCCCTTCAGAAAATAGCAGGCCTCCCAGGGATATCAACTGCACAAAGCATACCAAGATACAATAAGACTAGGCACAAACCCTCATATCGAGGCTGGGCAAGGCAACCTAGTAGGAGGAAAGGGGTCCCAAGAGCAGACAAAATAGTCAAAGATACCTCCATTCCCACTGTTAGGAGTCCCACAAAACGCCAAGCTAACAACCATAATATATATGCAGAGGACCTAGCTCAGACCCCTGCATGCTCTGTGATTGCTGCTTCAGACCCTGAGAAACCTTCAGAGCCCTGCTTAGTTGATTCTGTGACCCATGTTCTCCTGGTGTCATCAACCTGTTAGGGTGGCTGGGAGTGCTGTGTTCAGGGTTGGCTTTTGGAAGGACAATGAGCACCAATATCCTTCACAATTTTTTTTTAATGTTCTAGACCAATTGATGTCACCATATTTTTTCTGCATTATTCTTCATCTTCGTCTCCTAGGATTCCAATCCATATGTAATAAAACTTTTCCCAACAGATTTCAATCTGTCTTTTCTTTACTTTTAATATTTGAATAATTATTTGAGAATTTCACACATGCATACCATCTGTGTTGACCATAGTCATCCTATTTTTAATTCCTGTCTTTGAATTGCCTTTTGGCTACTTTAAATTCATCTGTCTTCAAGTTCACTGGTCCTTTTCTCTGTTTGGCCTATTTTGCTCTTAGAAACATCTATCAGATCCTTAATTATTTACATTGTTTATTTAGTTCCTGGAAACCCCACTTGGCTTAAAACTATCCTTTACAATTTTGTGTTATTGCAGTCACATAAAGTAGATTATATGCTATTTCAACTGAACCCTTAAGTCTTTTCATCATAGATATCCTTGAGACTTAGTCTGGCATTTAATCATTTGAGCTATTGTCTTTTCTGCCTTCGCTGGCTATGATATTTTCTTGCTTCTCTGTGTATCTTGTAACCGTTGGTCATACAGCTGACATTTAATCTGAAGCTTACCTCCAGAGGAGAACATACCTTTTCTTCTATGTGTTTTTACAGTGAAGACCTTAGTCAATGTCATTTCTTTTTTCTATGTACCACAGCTTTATTCCAGCCTCAGTATGATCTGGCTCATTCCCTATGGCATCGGTCATTTTGGGAGTGGCTTCAGACTCTGCCTTCCACCAGACTTGGGTTTTTGAAGCTGCCACAATTCTGGGGGGCTTTTTAAGATTTATAATTGAGTAGACAGATTCCAAACTGTGTGGAAACTCTTCTTGCTTTTGTAGTGTGTCTGTCTAATTTATGAGGTCTGAGGGGGTTCTCTTTGCTCTTCAGCCCCTGTTTTCTCTGGATTAAGGGTTTGTTTATTATCCCTGCTGGCCCTGTTCAAGTCTTCAGAAAACAGCTTCACTATATATTGTGAAGTCCAGTAATGCCTTACATTTGGTATACTGGTCATCTATTGCCCTAGCCTGTGCTGCCTGAGAACTGGACCGCCACTCATTAATTTCTTTCAGCTCTTTTATCATGGTCCTTCCCAACAGGGGGTACCCCTTTCTACCCCGCAGATGTACTATGTACCTCATAGTACTCTTGGTGTTCTTGATCTGCCTGGAGCTGTTGGTCCACTCTCTCTAAGAACTCAGTGAAGGCCTGCTGTTAACATCTGCCCCAGCTTATGACTAATCTGTATGTCTGCCATATATTGGAATTCTGTTCAAACTTCAGCTGTCTCTACTGTAAACTAGGTAATATGTACACATTTTTATTATTTGAGAGTTTCATTCATTCATATAGTAGTTTTGATCAAATCCATATCCTATTCATTCCCTTTTCAGTCCCTCCCTATCTCTCAACTTCATCTGCTTATTCTTTAAAAAGAAGAAGAAAACCTACTGAGTCTTCTTTGTCTTGCCTCATGTACATGGCTATAGGACCATCTACCAAGGCATGGATATCCTTTCAAGGACCACATCCATGAAGATCTTGCTATTCCTCCTACGGCAGCCATCCCTTGCCAGTAGTTCCTCTGCAGGGGTGGGACTTCCTGAATTCTTCCCCCATCCCTGCTGGGATTTGGGCTGGCTTGATCCTGTGCATCACTTGTGCACACAGCCACAGCCACTGTGAGTTCATTTGTGCAACAGATCTGTCCTGTCTGTTTCACTTCAGATGTTCACAAGTTCTGACTTTATTCCTCCCAGATCTCCATAAGGGACACAGACAGCTAAGAGTCTTTTGCCTTTTCTACAGAATTGGTCTTTTCTAGATTTTAACCAATCTAGCTGATCGTATGTACAAAGATGTCTGTATTTTAAGCTGTTACAGCTTCTTTCTGTTGTTTAGTTTGCAAGGTGTGGATATTTCCTTGTAGGTTTATACATTAAAGGGGGAGTAGGAATCTATACATGTGTCTTTTTCTTCTTTCCTTCCTTCCTTTCTTCCTTCCTTTCTTCCTTCCTTCCTTTCTTCCTTCCTTCCTTCCTTCCTTCCTTCCTTTTCTTTCTTTCTTTCTTTCTTTCTTTCTTTCTTTCTTTCTTTCTTT
>CABHPH010162265.1:57484-71203 GCA_902168325.1 Peromyscus nudipes | reverse complement strand
GGGCTTATTGTGCAATGGTTTTTACTTTAAATGTGTCACAATCCTTAAGGGTGTTCGAAGTGTTGAACAACCTCTTTCCCTGCAAGAGGAAGAGCCAGTCATCTCGCAGAATGTGTGTTCTTTAAGATCTTTGTAGTTCATGGAGTTTTGGTTTTTTATTGGTTGGTTGTTGAGCAAGTTGTTTGTTTGAGAAAAGTGACTCTCTTTGTAGTCCTGGCTATCCTGGAGCTCACTGTGTAGACAATGCTGGCCTTGAACTCAGAGATCTGCCTGCCTCTTCCTCCTGAGTGCTGCTGGGATTAAAGTCATTCCCCACCATGCCCAGCTTGTTTTACCCCGTCCCTGGCAAGACTGGAAATCACTATGCAGTATAGCAGCTGTCCTGCCCCAGCTTCCCAAGAAATCATGGTTTTTAAATGCTACTCCATAAAAGTTTTTATATATAACCATGTGTCTGTTGTTGCCGTAAGGGGAATCATTTGTAGGGGCTTTGCTGTGTGATGTTCTTGGATGCCATAATCTAAACTCATACCATTTCCAACTGCTAGTGGTTATCCTGATGAAGGATGGAATGTGTGGAGGACCAAAAGGTGGTGCCTGATGTTTTCCCTGCTCAGTTTTCTTTTTGAATACTTCCATTGTCAACATGGAAAGGGCTGACCTTCTTATTTCAACTGTCTTCTTGCACCAATTTCTAGTACAATTGCTAGCAACTGTGTGGTCTCCACATTTTAAGTTATACTGTTACCAGTTAGAAGAGTTTCAGGACCATAGAGTAGCAACTATGTAATTAAAGGAAAGCAGCACAAAACTTTTAGTAAGACAAACTACAGGTCCTCCATTTGGTAATGTTTTTCAGGGCTTTCGAGTCTGAAAGTTTGTAATAAGGTTATACTGGCTTTGCTTACCTTACAGTAAGCTCAGATAATCTGAAAATGCTCAGTAAAAATGTGCCTCTCTCTCCATGGTTTGGTAGTATTTTCACTTAGTTCAGGTTATGGGATCCATTAGCTTAGCCTTTTTCTATGTGTCTGTTTAAATTACACTAATGTGTCTCAGTCTGACCTGTACCACACGAGGTCTCCAGTGTTTTCAGATTGACCATGAGGGAAAACTGTACCTTCTCTGTCAGATATTCCATTCTTGGCTTGCAGAGCTTGTATCTGCTTGATTTATCAGTAACTGCAATGGGTTTAATAGCCACCCCAGACTGAGTTTAGGGCTACTATTCTCGAAGATCTGAGTGCTGGAGGAGGGTAGCTTTGCAGCTGTGACTGATGTAGAAACCAGGAAAAGTGCCTGCACCACCCAATTGTAAACATCTTGCACTTTTCATAGCTGAAATTGTGGGTACTGTTGCTGCATAACTCATTGTTTGAGGCAGGGGCTTACTGGAATTTGCTGCCATGCCCAGCCTCAATGTGTAGTTCTTAGAAATAGAGGGTGCTGCTCTATAAAAGCTTCAGTCGTAGGATTTAACTCAAGTGGCTAAAGACAGGCTTCATTCAGGTTCAGGTGCATGGGGTAGCTCCTTCTCTCTGAAAATGATTTTTCTCTTGTAAAGCCAGGAATAATGGAACTGTTGCTCTTAACTAGTAAATTTGTAGTGTTTGCTTATTGGCTTTTCAAAGGCCATGTATTCATTGCTGCGAATTTGGAATTCTTCTTTTTAAAAATTTTTTTTCTCTTTCTTTCTTTCTTTCTTTTTTCTTTTTTTTTTTTTTTTTTTTTTTGCCTGTTTGCTGTTATGGGGATTGAAGTCAGGACCTCTAAGCCTTGTCTTCTATAGTGGATGTCAACTCTGCTGTTGACAGGAAAAGCCGTGACTAATGCTCCTTTCTCTTGGTCATGTGTTTTGCTTATGACTGGCAAAACTTCATAGTGTGTAATGAGTTTGAATTTTAACCATGAGATTCTGAGCCATAGTTGTCAGTACTAGAAATTCAAAGAAAGTACAGTCTTTTTTTTTTTTTTAAGTAGAGAATTTTAAGAATTGGAGGGATTTTAATGACGTGTTTTGAGCATTATCAATCCACTTATCCCCTTCCCTGTGCCTTAAGCTTAGGGAAGGTTTTAGAAAAGTATATTTTTTTTAAAATTGGGTTTCAAGAAGTAATGTAGCTCACTTTCCGTTTCCACACAGCAGTTCTAGAAAATCTTTGAGAAACAGTATTTGGAGTTTTTAAAATGAAAACAAGGAAGAAATTTTTGAAAGGTTGGAATTACATGTTTTTTTAAAACAGTATTAGATAATCTTAAAGCAGTAAGAGTGTTTTCCTAAAATTGGCCCAAAATGCAGCAAATTTAACACCCTTATCCAAGATAGTAAAAGACAGTCCTCCATTTGGGGGCCCCTATTGAGACTATTACAGTTCAGAAACATTCAAGCAGATATTTGCCATCTGTGTTTAAATATCTCAGTATGCAGTGGGCTTGCCTGTTCTGTCCCAGAGTCCATCAAGAAACTTGCTTCCTGGCCTTGGGCAGGAGGGAGTGGAAGCCCCTTGAGTGGACAGACTGGTTAGTAATGGCTTCCTCATTCTTAGAAAGATGGTACTTGTTCCAGGAATCTTTGTCCAAGCTGATTAGAAGATCTCAAATCAGACAAGTAAAACATTCCTGATTAGTTAATAGTTTCACATGAATTACTTCAGGCTTTATGATGTGTTTTCCTAAATGTACTTTTTAACTGTTCTGATTACAAAATTTAGCAAATATTGAAGTTGTCTGTTAAAATTTCTATTTCCTAAGTATTTTGTGTCTAATCATTATGAACCTTGCCGGCAATAATAGATGACTCCATTCTAAGATGAGTGAGGGGCTGGAGACATAGCTCAAAAGTGAGGAGCAGTTACTGCTTTGCAGAGGACTTGGGTTCCATTCTCAGCACTCATCAAGCACTTCTCAACCCCCTCGCACCCTACTTCCCAGAGATCCAGTACACTCTGGTGTTAGCAGACACCTGCAAGCCCATGGTATACGTAAAATTTAGACAGCGTGCATAATGCACGTAAAATATAGATTTAAAACATATATTGGAATGAGTGAAAGTAGACTAGGTGTTTCTTTCTAGGCATACTTTGCGATGCATAGTGCTGGTCTCTTCAACATGGAAGTAATATCTGACTCTTTTGCTCCTTTTTTTGCCTGGAGCTTACCCTGTCCTAGCCCTCCTGGTGTATAGACAGGGAGCGCTGTGCCCTGCTGACTTTTGTGTTCACTTAGCTGTTGTGCATGTGTGTTTGTAAGTGGATGAGTGCATGTGTGGACTAAGAGGACAACTTTGGGAGTCAGTTCTCTCTCCTCGGTGTGAGTCCTGGAGATTGAACTCACGTAGTCAGTCTTGAAGACATGAGCCATCTCAACAGTCTCCTCTGTCTCCCTTCCACCCTGCTTGCATCGCTGTCTGCCTATGTATTTTGGGGGTGTGGGTGGGGGCTAGAGAGATAGCTCAGTGGTTAAGAGCACTGGTTGCTCTTCCAGAGGATTCATAGCACTTGATGACACCTCTCACTGACCTTAACTCCAGTTCCAAGAGATTCTAATATCTTCTGACCTCCACAGGCACAGGACATACATGCATGTAGGCAAAACATCCATACACATGAAATAAAAATAAAGGTTAAAAGAAAAAAATTTAAAGAATATGTTTCTTGGCTGCTTGGTTACTCATGCCTATAATCCCTAGCACCTGAGAAGCTGAGGCAGGACAGTTGCTGCAAGTTCAAGACTAGCCTGGGCTACAGAGTAAGACCATGTCTCAAAACCAAGTAAAGAGTACTTATCTTACTGGGTGAGGTAGTACACACCTTTAATCCCAACATTCAAGGAAGAGAGAGACAGATCTCTGTGAGTTCAAGACCAGCCAGAGCTACACTGTGAGACCCTGTTTAAAAAGCAGCATTCCCCCTGCCCTGCATGAAAACTGAACTTTTAAAGGAAACAGCCTCCATGCCTGCTTGGTATCCTGAGAACAGTGGCTTACTTGGAGTAAGATTCAAATGTCTTTGAAGATGGATATTGAAAAGTTGCACAGGAGCAGCCGTATTTTAACATTCATTGAAAATTTATTTGTGTAGCTTTTTGAGTATCCATGTTCTAGTGGGAAGATGAAGGGAAGGGTTGTTTTTGTTAAAACCAGAGGGCCATGTTTAGCCTGTGCTGGTTCACTAAACCTAACTCTTTCTTTCCAGCCTACAAGACTGTCTCAGGAGTGAATGGTCCGCTAGTGATCTTAGACCATGTGAAGGTAAGGCCTTGTCCATTATGGTCTGACTGTTGTTGTACTTCAGATTTCACCACTGCTCTTTAAGTTTGTGTTATGAATTATAAACCATTCTTCGGTGTGGCTGTAAGTATTACCTGTAGGAAAGAAAGACCAAAAGTCAGAAGGCTGGGTTCCAGTATTAGGCTTAGTGTGGATTCCACTTCATGACCCAAGTCCCTTGTCTTCAAAGTTGGGGGAGAGATCTTACTTTATATAGGTTTATAGGGGGGAAACAGAAATAATGAGTGTGTTTTATAACCTGAAGGATATTATACAGAGATGTGGCGTCTTATGTCCTTTGTCAAAGCCTGACATGTTATAGGCTATTTTAAGTAGTAGTTTCCCTCTGTACTAAAGGTTAAACTCTGGAGTAACTAAGTGTACTTTATCTTTGAGAGCCTGACATGGACATGCAAGTAATGAGTATATAAGAACAGATTATCTCAGTAGTGGCTTAAAACCCTAAACAGAATAGTTTGTCCTCAATTGGTCATAAGGATCTTTAGTTAACATGTTCTTCTATGTCTATTATGAACTTCCTGTTAATTTTAGGAAAGGAGTTGTGGAATCTCGTTTCTAATTGGTTAGTCTGGACTAAGCTTTCTACCTGATTTTTACAGAGTATCATCAGAAAAAATACAAATAATATTACAAAAAAAAATGTTTTTAGGGGCTAGAGAGATGGTTCAGAGGTTAAGAGCCCTGGCTGCTCTTCCAGAGGTACTGAGTTCAATTCCCAGCAACCACATGGTGGATCACAAGCATCTGTAATGTGATCTGGCGCCCTCTTCTGGCCTGCAGACAGAACACTGTGTATATAATAAATAAATCTTAAAAAAAATGCTTTCTTTAAAAAAATGTTTTTAAAAGACACGGAAAGTATCAGAGAAAGTAATTTAAATAGTGTGCTTTCTAGAGTTTCTGTTGGTGGCTGTTGGGGCAGGGCTGGGAGAAGCACACAGTTAATCAGTTTGTTGACAGATGCTAATGATGATCACGTATGTTTTTAGCATGTCACTCTCTGGAAGCAGAAAGAAGATTGAGAAACATTTTTTTAAAGGGCAAAGTGCATATTCCTTTTAACTTTATCACTACAATAATATTTTCGTTTATGAGAAAGGATTCTTACAGAGTAATCTTGAGAGTAAACCTAGCATACTTCCCTCTGGCCCAGAAGGAGGCCTTGAGTATCTTGTGTTACTCTCTACCTACTCCTTTGATTCAGGGTCTTTTCGCTCTGCCACTGAGCTAAATCCCCAACCTGATTCAGGGTCTTTCTTAGAACTATTACTTGTGTTTTCTCAGTTGGACTGGAAGCCCTCAAGCCCCACACATCCTCCTGGCTCCAATCCCCTTTATCTACCACAAAGACAGCAGGCAATCAGCATCTTTAGGAGACCCTAGTAAACAGGTTCTCAACCTGTGGGTTGTGACCCTTTTAGTGGGGGTTGAATGACCCTTTCACGGGGTCACATATCAGATATTTACACTGCAGTTCATAACAGCAGTGAAATTACAGGTATGAGTAGCAACGAAATAATTCTATGTTTGGGGGTCACCACGCCTTGAGGAACTGTATTAAAGAGTCACAGCATTAGGAAGGTTAAGAACCACTACCGTAGTAACCTTCTTTTTTAAATTACTGAAAGCTACCCTGTTTGCTCTTGGCTTCTGCCCTCAGTCCTTCTAACACCAGGTGGACAAGTCCTCCCTCCCCAACAACTGAGTTCAGTTTTTCAGTAGACGTGAAATTTGACTCATTTCTTACTCCACTGACTTTGTCACATACATGCACTGTACCCACTTCAGTCAAGCATTACAGGTATCTAGGTAGACACAGCTACTGTCTGACTTGGCTGTAAATCAGAGGGTCTCTATTCATTTTCCGTAATTTGCTGGAATAGCTTATCTAAAGCAGACACACAGTTAATTTACCATTGCTAACTTATTTAAAAAGATAAACTAAAAAGTATAAATGAAGAGCCAGATGAATAAATATCTAGAATTCTAAGAAGTCCTGAGTACAGGGAGCTGAGGGTAGTAGTACATGTCTGCATGTGGCTACATTCTTCCCAACAATAAAACTCCTAGCTCTCAGTCAGGACTTTTGTGCAACTATTGTTGATCGATTCTTGGCCAGTGCTGACTAAGCCAGTCTCCAGTCTCTCTCCTCTCCTCAGAGATCAGAGGATGGGATGTTTGAAACATCTAGCTCTCTGATTGGGTGCTTAGTTCACCTCCATGATCTCTAGAGGTTTCCCAAAAGTCACCACATTAAGGTACAAGTGTGATTGAAAGGACTTGATATGAATAAGAAAAGACTTCCTTTCATCTTGATTGTTCCTGTAACCTGGGAAATTACAAGGGTTTTAGGTGCTCTGGCCAAGAATTGAACTAAAACTGACCAGGAGAAAGATGAGATTGTTTGTTGTCACCATTGCTGTCCATCCTTGTGTTTGACGTTAGCAAGCAGTGGGCAAAGAGCCGAGTGAAAAGGAAGAGAGAACTAGTGACTGTCACTGTCCCCCGATGGGACTGCACAAAAGCTCAACGCGTCAGTATTGTTTGTTAGAGATAGACAGTTTACAGAAACCATTGTAGTCCCTGTGCTACACGTAACTGGTGTCTAGAGAAAAGCAGGAAGCTCACGGAGAGGCCTCCAAGACACTGAATACACAGAAACTCCACTTGTTTTGTGTGATTCCACTTTACTGTGACTGGGTGAGTAGACTCAAATTTGTAAAAGAATTGTTCCTTACCAGCTAGGGCAGTCAGAGATGGGGTGAGGAAGCATGGGGAATTAGTGAAGGGATAAACCCATCCACGTAACAAGGATATGGGACCCAAACACCTCTGCACATGGATGATCTGATCTTTGGTTGTCTTGTCTTTCTTTTATGAGACAGACTCATACACCTCCCAGACAGAGTTTCTCTATGAGCCCTGGCTGTCCTATAACTCATTCTAAGACCAGGCTGGCCTTGAACTCAGAGATCTACCTGCCTCTGCCTCCTGACTGCTGGGATTAAAGGCATGGGCTACCACTGCCCAAGACATATGTAGCCCACTCTGACCTGGAACTTGCAGTCCTCCTGTCTCAGCTTTCTGAGTGCTGGGAATTTATCTGGCACACGAGTTTTTGACATGGTGAACTGGGCATTGTGAGGCCCCGGGAAACATTTTATGCTAGTCAAATGTTGTTAAGAGTATTCATTTCCCAAATAAAAATGGAATAAATAAATAAATAAATAAATAAATAAATAAATAAGGAATTCAATCCAAATGGACTTAAGTGAAACATCAGCCTATTAGAAGCCCATCAGAAGACAATATTGAAAACCCGTTTATGACTTTCTGGTCGAAGGTTTTCTTAATAAAAGATAAAACCATAACAATAATACTTTCATTCCATAACCTTACATACTTTGGTGAGATAGAAAATGTCATAAGCACTGGCTCCTCTTTCAGAGGACCAGGGTTCAATTCCCAGCACCCAGATGGCAGCTCACAACTGTCTGTGACTCCAGTTCCAGGAAATCTGACACCTTCACACCAGTACACATAAAATAAAGTTAAATAAATTATTTTTTAAAAAAAGAAAAAAATGTCATAAGCAAAATTAAAAGATAAGCAGCATTGTTTATAAGAGGATTATCTTATTTATAATTCTATATTATATATATATCTACATTCTATAAAATCACAAGTGAGTAAGAAAGAAAAAGATTGACAAAAATAGAGGTGGAAGGAGATTGGTTTTGTTTGCTCTGTTTAGGTTTTGGTTTTTTGTACTAATAGGGGATTGTGATTTAATCTGGTACCTTTGCAAAATAATTGGACAGAAAATGATACAATTTGCCACTGATAAGTACACACGTTCACCGTTAATATGTAGCTTGCTAACTTTTGTGAAGAGTTATATGCAAAAATGAGGATTTATTATATCATTATTGTGGTACAATATAGGACAGCTCTGTTTTTCATCAGGTGAACAGCTGAATTAAGTATGACATGGTCATTAGATGACGTTTTTACTTTTTGATACAGGATCTCACTGTGTGCATACCTTGGTTGACCAGGCCTGTCTCTGCCTCCAAGTGCTGGGATTAAAGGCGTGCGCTACCACGCCTAGCTTGGTCATTAGGTTTCTAACTGTGTCAGTTGTGTAAACATTAATTTAAAAATGTTTGTTTATTAACATTTTAACATCTCCAAAATCCAAAGGCCTTACAATCCCTAATGTACAGTAATTTGATTGAAGGGATCCCCCGCCCCAAAGCACATTGAATGATACATCTCCCAATAAATCATGTTAGTAGATTATGACTAATACCATGACAATGTATTATGTTAAACATGGGTCAATACAGTAAAACAAATTGCCCAATGATGCATTAAATACTTTACCAGTTAAGTATATAAAACAGTATCTTAGCTGGGTGTGGTAGCTCAGGAGCTTGTAATTCCAGCCCAAAGGAGGTAGAGACAGGAGGTTTGGGAGCTTGAGGTCATCCTCAGTTTTAAATATATAGTGAGTTCAGGGCCAACTTGGGTTACATTATATCCTGTCTCAAAAAATGAACAGTGTAAGGCTGGATGGGAGTGTGGGGTAGGAGGGAATCTTTTAGAGATACACATTCTTATATAGAAGGATATATATCTGTTTAGACTAGATTGTGGGAGACTTTGCACATTATCTTAGTCTGGTAGTAACATTACATAGTAACATTTTATCTTTTTCCTGTCATGTGAGACCTAAGTGAGTACATATAGCCCAGAAAATGAACATTACTTTGAGTGGCAGAGACTTTGTTATTGGTAATCTTTCTGGAGTCTTAAAACCTTAAGGTATACACACAGAGTAAAAATAGTAAATGTAATTGCTGTGTTTTGCAAGATAATACGCTCCTCTCTGTACCTTATACTAGTTTTCCACTCTGTGTGCTGGTGAACGTAAGTTACAGGGACCCAGATTCCACTCCCTGTGTATTTGTTGGAAGGCGGGGAAAGTGCACAGACAACAAGGCGAGGTAGAGATGCATAGAGTGTCTTGAGTAGCTTTTAGAATGCTGATTCTTAATGAATGCTTCACTGTTCTCCTGCTTAGTTTCCCAGATATGCTGAGATTGTCCACTTGACATTACCGGATGGCACAAAAAGAAGTGGGCAAGTTCTAGAAGTTAGTGGCTCCAAAGCAGTGGTTCAGGTGAGCATCCCTCAGCACCGTTGAGCCATTTCCTGATCAAAGCCACATTCACTGATGATTGGATGTTATCAAAATGATACCCAACTCATTTCTATTGAATTTTTTCCTTAAAATTCCCAGATTTTAATGCTGTTTTATTACAGGGAAAGAGAGGTTTCTTAACATGTTCCCTAAAAAACAGTCTAGAGCCAGGGGTAGGTAAAATTTCTAAAAGTGGCCAGATGTTAAGTTTTCTTTAGATTTTATAAGATGGCCAAAAGTCCTTAAATTTTCTTTCTTTTTCATTGTTCTTTCTTTCAATCATCATTTTTATACATAACTGACACCCTCAGCTTGTTTGTGATATTTGACCCTGCAAGCAAGAGCCTTGGTCTAGTAAGTGTCCCTGACCTAAATTTCTATGAACCTCCTGATTGATTTTTTTGGTAGGTATTTGAAGGGACATCAGGTATAGATGCCAAGAAAACATCCTGTGAGTTTACTGGGGACATTCTCCGGACACCAGTGTCAGAGGATATGCTCGGTAAGTGGACACCACTCTTCAGTCTGCACACAGATTTGGTTCCTTTTCAACTTATTTATGTAATATCTAGAAACATAAAATGCAGATTTGGAAGTCTGGGTCTACTCCGTTTTCTCTTGTTGCCGTTGTATAGGACGGGTATTCAACGGATCAGGAAAACCCATTGACCGAGGTCCTGTGGTGCTGGCTGAAGACTTCCTTGACATCATGGGTAGGGGCAGTAGATGGATTTCATTTAGTGTTGGGGAAAATAACTTCTGACTCTTGGGAGCCTTGCCAGAGAGAAAACAATTGTTATAGTATCGTTTAAAGTAAATCCTTTTTAAGTACAGAGGAATTCAGTGTGTAGTTTTGATCTTTTAATTTTATTTCTAATTCTGTCCATGAATAATATGCAGACATTCTAACATCATCCATCCCTTTTTGGAATACATTAGGTCAGCCAATCAACCCTCAGTGTCGGATCTACCCAGAGGAGATGATTCAGACGGGCATTTCTGCCATTGATGGCATGAACAGTATTGCTAGGGGACAGAAAATTCCCATCTTCTCTGCTGCTGGGTTGCCACACAACGAGGTGAGAGCTAGGGTACTTGCTGTGGCATGTCATGGGGAGAACCCCTAGAATTGGCTTACCTGGCATGTAGTTGGTATGGTCTGGTCACCCAATTCAGGCTGGTGTGTCCCCTTTCACTTCTACTTCTGGATCTTCATAAAAATTAACAGTGAGCTTTGTTGACTAAGTTTAATAATTAAAGTATTCAAGAGTTAAGGATGAGTTACTTTGCTGCCAGAATATGATTTTAGTTTAGAGCTTGTTTCTTTTCATCCCCCACAGATTGCAGCTCAGATCTGTCGCCAGGCTGGTTTGGTAAAGAAGTCTAAAGATGTGGTGGACTATAGTGAAGAAAACTTTGCCATTGTGTTTGCTGCTATGGGGGTAAGTATGGGATCCTGCTTGGGAATCATACAAAACTAACTGTTACTAGAAGGAGGTCATAACCTACACATACACCATTGACTTTGTTCCTAGATAGAGACAGTGCGTCTTGGCATTTTAGCAAAACCAAGGAATCAAATTTAATATGTGGCTGAAACTTAATAATACCCTGTGTGTCCAAAGGGCTTTACTCCGATTTACATTTTAAGAAAAAAATAAAAATGAATGCTTGAATTTTTAAAAGATGGAACAATTTAGATTCATAGGTTAGCCTTCATCAGAAATAGATGTTGAGAATTTTCTTTCTCCCAGCACTGATGAAGTCATTAATTTTTAGGTAAACATGGAAACAGCCCGGTTCTTCAAGTCTGACTTTGAAGAAAATGGCTCAATGGACAATGTCTGCCTCTTTTTGAACTTGGCTAATGACCCAACGTAAGTAAATCTGGTCACTTCTTTCCGTTTGAGAAGACTGGGGATCAAAGGAGTTAAAGAGGTAAATGCTACAGTGAAAGCCTCGTCCCTGATGGAACCCTGTATTTAGATTCCAGTCTGTATCTTGTTTCACTTTGCAAATGACAGAGTTAACGTAGACACTGATGCTCATAAAAGTGACCAGTGAAATTGACTGGATTGTTGTGCATGTTAAATGAGTTATTAGGACATAATAGATAATCAGTAAACAGCTTTTTCTTTTTACCTGGGAAATATGTCGCCTATTTCCTTCCCGCCCCTTTTCTCACCACCCGTCTCAGTTCTGAGAAACAATGGCTCTGAGAAACGACAAGCATTTGTAACGTAATTTAACCTTGTGTACTTACTGTTCCGTAAGTACGCAGAGTAATTGCCTACAGAGTCATCTTCAAAGTAGTAGTTTTTCCTCTCCTGCAGTTATTAAGACTGTCAAAGGGGAAATTGCTGATGTGTCCAGAATTGTTTTGGTTCTGGGTTTTGAGTGACTTGTTCCCTTTCAGCATCGAAAGAATCATCACTCCCCGCCTGGCTCTGACCACTGCTGAATTTCTGGCTTACCAGTGTGAGAAGCATGTCCTGGTCATTCTGACAGATATGAGTTCTTACGCTGAAGCACTTCGAGAGGTAACTTTTCCTTCCTTCCTTAATTTTTTTTTTCCTCAGTCAAACGAAATAGCTCAGTTTGTAGGGTTATCTTGACCCTTTGTAAGTTTTTGTTTTTTCTTTAATCATGTTTTTGAGCTTGCTGCTGATTGGTTTGCAGATTGTCTTCATCAAAAAAGACAATACAGCTTTTTTTTCTTTCTGTCAACTTGGAATTATTAGAGGATGTGATTAAAATTAATAGTCTGCTTACCACATTGTCACTGTCCCAAGAGTCTAAGAAGTAAGAAAGCACCATAAGCTGGTGATGATGTTATACTCCCAGGAATTCCTGTCTACACTCTATGCTAAACCTTTCTGATTCCTAATTTTTAAAAATTTTGTGTCTGAGTATATGTATTTGCTTGGGGAGGCCAAAAGAGGGCATGGGATCCCCTGAAAGTGGAGTTGTAGGTGGTTGTGAGCTTCCCAGTGTGGGTGCTGGGAACTGAACCCAGGACCTCAGCAAATGCTCTTAACCTGCTGAGCCATCTCTCCAGCCCCTCAGGTCTCTGTTTTTAATGATTATAATATTTTAATAAGTGGTCTGGCAACACTGTCTTTGGAACTTTTTTCTTTAGAAAACCAAATGTTTGTTTAATAACAGTGATAACATTATCACCACACAGAAATTTTAGAGTATTTTAAGACAAGTTCCTGATATTTTTAATAAGTTACTGTTTTGACTACATGGAAAGACTTCTGAGGAAACCTACTCGCTGGAATAGATTTTAAAATTCTCAAGATTATCACCACACTGCCACAGTGTTCACGTTGACTGTGAAGGGCTAGAGTCTTCCTTCATTGAAACAGGTCAATACTTTGGTTAAGGACAACAAAAATGAGCTATGAGAAAAGATTTTTTTTTTTTTTAAGATAAGCAATTTACAAACCTAGATTTCCTTTACTTTCGATTCAGTAACATCAGAGTGTTCTGCCAGATTGCCATGGCAGCGTCACTGTGCCTTGATGACTGCTGGTCTGTAGGTCACACTTGGAGTGACACTGCAAGAACCCTGCATTAGTAATGCTCTCAGGTTCTTGTGATGGTGGAGCAATGCAGCTACCTGTGTTCCTATTGTGTGTCCCTGAGGAACACCGTTAATTATTCTTACTTTGTGATCAAGGTCATATATAGCTCAGTATGGCCTGAAGATTTAATATGTAGCTGAGATACTGATCTTGAATTTCTGATATTCCTGCCTCTCCAAAGTGTTGGGATGCTAGACATATGCCACTAAGCTGGGCTCTGGCTTTTTGATTTTGGGAAACTTATCTGAGACTCAATTCTGACTGTAAAATTTGGGATACACTTTCTTGTTTGGCTGTTGTGAAGATTTGATTAATTAATGTGAATCATGCAACAAGTGATTAGTTTTGGGTATGTGTTCCTCGTTTTGACCTTTTCTGGTCTGTTTTACTTAAAAATGGATTGTTACACCATATGACATAGTTAATAGATTAAAAATTTTGGCTTAGATTAACTCTATTTGACTTACAAGATTATAGCTATAGTTTTTTTTTTCTAGTACGTTGTTGCAATAAAATTTTAGCAGAAAATCTAATTATTTTGTTTTCTTATTCCATGTTTTTGTTTTTGAGACAGGGTCTCAGTGTGGTCCAGGCTGGCTTTGAACTAATAGACTTCCTGCCTTTGCCTCCCCAAT
>CABHPH010162265.1:40720-57384 GCA_902168325.1 Peromyscus nudipes | reverse complement strand
AGGATCTTTTTTTTGTTCTCAGACTCCAAAGATTACTATCGACTCAGAATTGAGAAAAGTGTAGTCATTAGCAAACTGCAAATAGAGGAATTGATTATGTGGATAGCATCACCCTTCTAGACCCACTGAATTTCTGATTCATTTTAATTTTCAACATTTTTTATTTATAACCACTTAAATTAATATTTTGTTGGGAATATTCAAGGATACATTCTTTTTTTTTCTTTTTAACTTTTATTCTCCTCTCATACTTGACATCCTGAGTACAGTTTCCCTCACTCTACTCCTCCCAGTCCCTCCTCTCACCCCGATCAACTTCTCTCATTTCCCTTTAAAAAAAAAAAAAAAAGCAGGCTTCCTAGGGATATCCACCGACCATGGCCTAACAAGATGCAGTAAGACTGGGCACAAACCCTCATATCAAGACTGAATGAAACAACCCAGTAGGAGGAAAAGGGCCTCTAGAGCAGATGAAAGAGTCAGAGACACCCCCACTCCCACTGTTGGGAGTCCCATAAGAACACCAAGCTACACGACCATAAGGTATATGCAGAGGATCTAGCTCAGACCCCATCCAGGGTCCTTGTTTGTTTTCAAGCAGACATTCTAGCCAGACTTTTTTTTTACTCTGATGTGGCATGGTATTCTTCTCCTTCCTTGATTTGCTATCAGGTTTCAGCAGCTAGGGAAGAGGTTCCTGGTCGGCGAGGTTTCCCAGGCTACATGTACACCGATTTAGCCACAATCTATGAACGTGCTGGTCGAGTGGAAGGTAGAAATGGCTCTATTACTCAAATCCCTATTCTCACCATGCCCAATGATGGTAAGTTTGCATATTTGATTGTACCAGACTTAATCACTATAAGGGCTTTTGATTTATGAGAGAGCGAGTTAACATTTATTTGTTTGTTTGTATGTGGGGGGCGGGGAGGTGCTTTCCACAGTGTGCCAGTGGAGGTCAGAGGACAACTTGGCCAGAGTTAGTTTTCTCCTGCTCTATAGGTCCTAAGGAACTCAGGTAATCAGACTTGATAGCAAGTGCCTTTACCTGTGAACCAGCTCAATAGCCCCAGGGCATTGATCCCATAGAAGTCACCCCTCTGTCGTTTTGAATTAAAATTCTTCTGAGAGCTTGACCTCTAAGGTTTACCTTAACTATATACTTATATCTAAACGACATTTTCATTTGAAGACTATTCAATGATCCTTATTACTTTCTGTAGAAAAGTGATTTTCTTTGTAATTTGAATTTCAGATTTTCATTTATGATGTTTTATTTTGATGTCTCCTGTTTTCAGAGCACTGTTTTAGTTATGAGAAATTTGTTTCTATTTAGTGTAAGCTGCTTGGATTTTCTCGTGAGCCAGTCATTTAAATAGTTAAATGTGCAATGAAGAGTATAGATGTAAAGGCTACAGACTTTTGGGATGTTTGACTCCAGCTTGGGTAAGAAGCAGCTTGCTTTTCTGGGCCTGTGGAAGCATACGGTACAGCAAGGCTGAGTGTGCTAGAGTGGGGCTCTTCAGACTTGCTCTACCGTCATGCCCCTTTGTCCATATTTCATTTTAAAAAGCACTTGTATACGATAATTTGGAAAACATCTCACCATGGTGAGCACTGTTGTGATGGTTTGATCCCCATCACGATGTTGAGCACAGAGAAGTGGGGTGATTTGTTAGATTAGGAAGTGGTAGCTCTGCAGCCCATAGTCTGGATTCCTAATCCACAGCAGCAGTTCTGCTGTATTGCTTCAGACATGAACACACCTGTCCCAAAGGAGTGGACACAAGGGGGCCGTCTTCCCTCAACGGGTTAAAGGCTTAGCACTTGTCATGGTCTTCGGGTGCTGCCTGAGCACCACTGCCGTGCATGTGTGTCCTACATTTGCATAGAGTTTTGTGCTTAAGATGGGACTTCTATGTTTTAAGATGAAAGCACATAACTAGGAGCAAGAGAGCAAGTGTTTACTTCATAGTGTACAACACGTGTTGGAACTATTGTAACTGAACAAATGAAATTGGCATTTAGGGACTGGTGAGATGGCTCAGCGGTTAAGAGCACTGGCTGTTCTTCTAGAGGTCCTGAGTTCAATTCCCAGCACCCACATGGTGGCTCACAGCCATCCATAATGAGATCTGGCACCCTTTTCTGGCATGCAGGCATACATGCAGACAGAACACTGTATACATAATCAATAAATAAATCTTTAAAAAAAAAAGAAAAAGAAAGAAATTGCCATTTAATATGATAACTGCTAGGTACACTGTCCTATATTTAAATTTGATTAAAATGAAATTTGAAATTAAACCCTTTAGTTTCATTATCCACATTCAGGTACTCAGCAGCCATGTTTGGCAAATGCCTTTCCATCCTGCTTCCATATCTGTTGCTGTGATAAAGCACCATGATAATCTGGACAATGATGGCGCACGCCTTTAATTCCAGCACTCAGGAGGCAGAGACAGGTAGATGTCTGTGAGTTCAAGGCCAACCCGATCTACAAAGCGAGTTCCAGGACAGCCAAAGCTGTTGCACAGAGAAACCCTGTCTCAAAAAGAAAAAAAAAAAAAAGAAAAAAAAAAAACACTCTGATAAAAAGCACCTTAAAGGAGAAGGGCTATGTTTCAGCTTATAATTCCAGGTTATAGTCCATTATTGTAGGAAAGTCAAGGCAGGAACTTCAAACAGCTAGTCACTCCACATCCATGGTTAAGAGCAGAGAGACATGAATGCTCAGTATCTCCACTGTTTTCATACAGTTAGGACACCCTGCCTAGAGAATGGTTCCATCCATGGTGGGGTATCTGTTTACATCAATTAATTTAATTAAGATAATTCCCCACAGCTATGCTCACAAACCAACCCAACCAAGACTCTCTTCCCAGGTGGTATTCAGTTGACAGTTAAAGCTAACCATCACATTACTATGTTAGACAGCACAAAGACATCACAGAAATTCTTTGTAGCTCTTATAGGCAGAGAGGTGTGTAGGTAATACAGATTGGCTTCTCCTGAGATTGACCTATGAAAAAGCCATGTGCTTAATTTAATGCCTTACGTCTTTCTCTGGCAGATATCACTCATCCCATCCCTGACTTGACTGGGTATATTACTGAGGGGCAGATCTATGTGGACAGACAGCTGCACAACAGACAGGTACTGACTCTTGAATGGTGTGGTGTGGGGCTTGAAGCTACTCATCACTCTCTACTAACTTGATTTGCTCCTTGGGACTATTTTGCTTAGAAAGTATCAGCTTGTTGTTTTTGATGTGGCTGTAAAAGTGTCATTTCTGTAAGCTAAAATCTTGCAATAGGCAGAATGCAGATTTAAGAATTATCATTTTTATTTATTGTGCTTTTAAATGGCATCAGTTGTCTCGAGGACTTTTTTCAGGGAATTCTGTGCTAAAAGTGGTATGTGGTATAATCTGTCAATCTTATTAATAGAAAAGCACAATTTCTGCTGTCTAATCTTTTTATTTTGCTTATAAAATTTTTGAGTCCATGTAGAAGATTGTCTAGGCAGTTGAAACTGTAGATTTTCAAAACAATGTTGTGCTCTCTTTTTTTTTTCTCTTTCTTGGATCTGGTTCTTAAAAGAAATACTGTGTCCCAAACGTTTCTCACTACCATCTCTTCCCTTGAAGATACTAGACCTCATCTAGGAAGCAGTGCTGCAGACTTATGTGATGGAGGGACTGGTGACTCTCAATGCCTCTGTGCACTAACGCTTGGAGTTTACAGTGACTTTTTCTCCTTTTCTCCCCCAGATTTACCCACCTATTAATGTGCTGCCCTCGCTGTCCCGGTTGATGAAGTCGGCTATTGGAGAAGGAATGACCAGAAAGGACCATGCTGACGTCTCTAACCAGCTGGTACGTGCTTCTCTGAGGACGAGGCTTGAGAGACTGCCGCTCTCCATGTGTTCTTCTGCTGTCCTATATAACTTTTGCAGTGTTTGGTTTTTTTCCCATCCAAGTAGAATTTCAGTGTTGGTTTGATGTGGAATAATACCTCACTGAAACAAAGCAGCCTTTTTTCACAAGAATAAATGATGCTAATCAAGATTAAAATACCAAACTTGGGGGCTGGAGAGATGACTCGTGGTTAAGAGCATTTATTGTTCTTGCAAGAAAACCCACATGATGCTCACAACCATCTGTAACTCCAGGTCTAGGGGAAGTGACATCTTCTGACCTCTGAGGGTACCAGGCATGTATGTGGTTCTCATAAATACATGCATGCAAAACACTCATGCATATAAAATAAAATACTTGAAAAATAAAACTAACAACCTACCAGGTTTGGGCAGCTTGTGGTGTCATACCTGTAATCTCGGTATTCAGGAGGCTAAGGCAAAAGAATTTCAAATTGGAAGTCAGTGTGGGCTTCATAGTGACACTACTTCAGAAAACAGTGATAGCAACAAGAAAATTACCAAGCTTGTGACTTATTTCTCATACTATACACGTTTTTTTAATTTACTTTATTGGATATTCTGTCCCTATTTGTTTATCTGCTTATTTATTTTTATGTGTGTTGGTATTTTACCTGCATGAATATCTGTGCACTACATGCATGCAGTGCCCAAGACCAGAAGAAGGTTTGGGATCACCTGGACCTGGAGTTACAGAGACTGGTTAGCTGCTCTATGGATACTGGGAATCGAACCTGGATCCTGTAGAAGAACAGTCTTAACCCTGGGCCATCTTCCAGCCCACAGTTTTTTAAATTAAGAGAATTTTTAAATTTAAGAGAAAAGCAAAAACAAAACAAAAAAAGCACTCAATGGATAAAGGCACTTGCCACCAACTCGTACAGTTCAATCATTTCTGCATAAATACCATACATTTGTTACTTAACATATTAAACAACCAACAGACCACTGAAGCTCATAGTTGTGTATATTCTATGAACTCCTTAATGTCTATAGATTGTACATCAAACATAAAAGAAAAATATCTGACCCTGCAGTAGAAATGTCAGACCTGTGAAATCACAGGCATTTGAATGAGCCCTGCAGAAATTTCTCTTTGGCTCTTCTGTATTTTGTTCTCTGTCCACCGTAAATTCATTGGCACCCTGAGTTAGTATATTTTTGCAGTATGGGTAATGTGCGCATTGCATGTCTGAAGGCCTCTTTCTGGGGGAGTCTATATAACAAGTACTTGACCACTTTGCTGGGAGCTGCCTGAATTGTAGTCTTAGGGCAAAAGGGCTGAAGCAGGACGCCCTTGCATCCTGTGCGCTGACAGTGCCTCTCCTCTTCAGTATGCATGTTATGCTATCGGTAAGGATGTGCAAGCCATGAAAGCTGTGGTCGGAGAAGAAGCCCTGACCTCAGATGACCTGCTTTACTTGGAATTCCTGCAGAAATTTGAGAAAAACTTCATTACTCAGGGTAAGATGATTCCCTTAACACAACATCTCAGAATTGTTAAGCCCTCCTTGCAGATCTTAAGTACTTAACATTGTTCTCTGCGTTTTCTTCTCTATTGAGACACTCCTCCAAGTCTTAACCTCTGACTTCCCTCTGCCTTCTGAACATCCTCAGAGAAATCTCAATTATATTTCACAAAGTCCAGCCATCGTTTTGCTGGGTGTTTGTTTGTTTGTTTTTCTTCCTAAGCATTGACTGTCACTATACTGTGGACTCTAATATTTGCTGTATATGATCCTCACCATCTCTCAAGCTCCCACGTCTCTGTGTGCTATAAGCATGTCTTTCCATGTGTTGCTATCCCTAAGGACCCAGTAACCAGAATGAGACTTTTCCCCAGCTGACCACCTTCCTGCCTGCCAATACTCTGGACTGTGTGCTGTCAGTGACTGCTGGGGCATTTTTCCAGCTAACCCATCTCAGTTGCTGGACAGCATTTTGGGTTTTTTTGTTTCATTTTGTTTTTATTTTTGAGAATCTCATGCATGTGTGCAGTGAACTAAAATCATGCATATCTACCACCTCTATTCTCCCCCAACTCCCCCATACAACCTGTCCCACTTTTGTGTGTGTGTGTGTGTGTGTGTGTGTGTGTGTGTGTGTGATAACTCACTACCCCAGCACCATTCTTAACCTTCCTTATTCTCTAGTGATCAGCTACTACTCATTTGTACTATTCTTCTTACTCTATTATTTTTGTATTCTCACTACAATATTTTGTTCAGTATTTTTCAAACTTTGATTTGCTTTTGAATCAACCAAGCTTCCTAAAAGTGCTGATTCTGACCCAATAGATATGGGTGGGGCTGGAGATTGGGTGTTCCTGGGTGACAGTGAAGCTACAGGTCAGTAACCAGATCTGAGGTTTAAGGCCCTCATCCAAAGCCTTGTGCCTTCATCCTTGGCCATTGGTGCCAGCTTTCCACCACTCTGACAGCTCAGGGGAACTGCTACTAATTGTATTGGTTGTCTCTTCTAAAAAGCTGCCAGTGGGTTTCCTTACTTGGCACATGTGTGTTAAGGCTAGAAATACTCCATCCTTTACTTCAGTGGTAGTTAAAATAAGTGTGCTACTTTGAAATAGCACCTCAAGTGATACACTTAGGATTTGTGCACTCTTTTACCTATATCATACATTCATTATTCGTACTGAAATCACCTCACACAATGGCACAATTGTTGGAGGGTTATGGGTGGAACCAGTGCATGCTAGGCAAGTGCTTAACCGCTGAGCTACACTGTTGGTCTTATTGGAATTTAGTTTCTTGTCTTCCTTCCTTCCTTCCTTCCTTCCTTCCTTCCTTCCTTCCTTCCTTCCTTCCTTCCTTCCTTCCTTCCTTCCTTCCTTCCTCTTCCCCCACCCTTGCCCCAGGCACCTCTCTCTCTCTCTTTTTATGCAAAACCTAAAAAAATATGGTGAAGTTCTCTAGAGAAAGAAACCCAGAACTCCAGCCACTCTTAATCTTGTGGTTGAAGATTTTGGGGGAGTGATGGGGGAGGGTAAGAGGATTTAATTCTACTATATTAAATAAAATAATTTGGTTGGCTTGTAGTTTCAGCACTTAGTAGCCTCAAGGCTAGCTTGGGCCACTCAGTGAGAGCCTGTTTCACACTAAAGCTGTGAAAACCTGTAATGAATTTGGCTCTGTGGCATTTGAGGCTTTCTCAGCACAGCTGTAGATTCCTGTAAGCCAAGCTTTTTCTCCTGTGTCCTAGTCATCTTTTTGCTGACCTTTGAACAAAATGCTGGGTCTAATTGCATTGTTTAAGGATCTTGTCTGTCTGTCCACCTCAACCCCTTATTCCAACATGCACACTGCCCGTGGGCCTCTCCTCACCTCTGATCTCTGGGGTAGTTTGTGCCCTCAAGTCTACATCCAGTCCGAACCCATGTTTTCTTTCTTGTATTTTGTGCCTGACCTGATTGCTGGTTGTAGACAGAATACTGAGTAACATTGGTCAATTGGAAGTACTTTGCTATTAATTCAGTATCAATATTTTAGGTCCCTATGAAAACCGCACTGTCTATGAGACTTTGGACATTGGCTGGCAGTTGCTTCGAATCTTCCCCAAAGAAATGCTGAAGAGAATCCCTCAGAGCACCCTGAGCGAATTTTACCCTCGAGACTCTGCAAAACACTAGCTGCTGCTGCTTGTGTGGCGTGACCCTCTTGTGAAGTACTGGTTCTGTTTCCTGATTCCTTTGCACTCCTTCACCCCGCCTGTGTGCGGGAGTTTACCTGTTACCCTGTAATTAAAACAACAGCTAGGTAACTATTGTGCCAGTGTTGCCACGTTTAAACTGCTAACAGATGGAGAGATCCCGCTCAGAAAACCTCGCCTTCAGTGCTTGCTTTGAAGTAGCTGAAGGGTGGAGTGAAGTGTGTTTTCTGATTGTATGTGTTTGTACATAGTGGAGAGCTAGTTGCTAATAATGTCTTGTTTGGGTCTCCCAAACCCTACCTCTCAACTCCCTTAAGAGTATCACTGTTTTGAAGTTAAAATGCTTCAGTCTCAAATTTAGGGGCAAAGTGGAGACCGGAAGAATTCTTCTTTCAGAAAAACCATGAGGCTCTTGGCTGCGTCTTCCCTCTGGAGTGCTGGTGTGTCTGTGGGTCTGTCCTCTGCTCTGTGCAGATGGGCTTTACTGTCTGCTTGTGCTTTCTTAGGAAACGAGTTTCCTCCTGCCAGTGCTGTGAGTTGGGGATTCCCGTGTGGCTTCTTTCTCTTTAAGGCTCTCCAGAATCATGCAGCATTGCACAGTTGGCATTCTCCTGGCAGTGGTGACGCGTCTTTGCTGCTGATTCCCACTGGGCTGCAGTCATAGGAGAACTGAGACTTGGAAGAAGCTGGGGTACAGTTAAGAAAACCCCACATCCCATCCTCATCCTGATGTTTATGGTGGGTTAGGTTTTCCGTTGCCTCCTCGATCCTGAGGCAGGGTCTGAAGGTGGTGGTGACTTGCCCTTGGGTTCGTTGGTTTTAAACTGTCAATCCCCGAGCTTCTGACCCAGCTCTGCCTTTTCCAGGTGATCTTGTGGCACGTGTGGTCATGTTTCTTTCATTCCTGCTCCCTCCCTGCGTGAGCCCTTAGCTATGTTCTGTTCGCCTCTGCTGTGTCTGCTGTTGGGTCTCTGTGCTGTGTGTTCTCAGGTGCAGCGGTAACTTCCCACTCTGTGCATTCCATCTTCCAGTTGTTTTTCTCTGAGGGCATGGGGGGTGGCCAGCATGATTATATTTAATGTAGAAAATGTGACATCTCGTTATAAATGAAAATAAATGTTAAATTAAATGGAAGTTTCCTGAAATGACTTCTCTGTCTTATCAGAAGAGGAACTTCGGCAAGCAAGTGGGTTACTTGAGTCCTCATGGTTGTGACCTTCATAATGAGTGTGGCCTGTGTTGGTGTGTAAGAAATGTGAGTGTACTTCATATTCCTAAGGGCTTGAATTCAGAAGGCATCCGTGTGTACAGCTGTAGAATCTTGTCCATGGCAGCACTCAGGCTGCATTTATTAGCAAATAGCAAATCTTTATCAAGACAGACTGACTTGGGACTGGAGGGATTGTTCAGCAGTCAAGAGCACTTGGCTGCTCTTCCAGAGGTCCTGAGTTCAATTCCCAGCAACCACATGGTGGCTCACAACCATCTGTAATGGATCTGATACCTTCTTCTGGTGTGTATGAAGACAGAACACTCATTTACATAAACTACATGAATAAATAAATCTTTTTTAAAAAGACAGATTGACTGTTCTGCAGCAGTTAGGGCTGGCTGGTTAAGCACTCTTGCTGATTTGTTTTTTTGTTTTTTTTTTTTTTAAGTGAAAACATTTTCTAAGGGAGCCTTCTGTTAAAAGACAGATTTAAATGACAGGTATCTTCAAACAGCTGATTGCTGTTCAGTGGAGATTTCGTGTGAGTGAAAGACCATTTGTAAATTAATGCCATCAGTACCTCACCAAGGTGCTGCTTTCCTGTGCAAGTGGGTAGTATGAAGTGTCAGGTCCACAGAGCAGTCTGCTTTTGAAGTCTTAGGTGACTGGATTGAGGGCAGGTGGGCTCAGTTCAGTAAAATAGTGTTTTCAATAAGAAGACACCAAGAACAGTCTAGTTGATAGGTCTGGTAGATCAAGCCTGAAGTCCTGACAGGCAGGAGAATCAGGTATCCAAGGTCATCCTCAAATACGTGAGTTGAAGATTAATGTACTGGGCTATATTGTCTCAGAAACAGGAAAAGAACAACTATGGCACCTCTTGAGGGAAATTGTGTGTGTGTGTGTGTGTGTGTGTGTGTGTGTGTGTAAGGAAACAGTTTTGTTTGCTGTCATTTTAAAACAAAATAAGTGCCATTCCATAGCCAAAGTGATTTTATACCAAACCACTTTTCCAGTTGAGGGTTGAACACCTGCCTCATGCTCAGAGAGCCAGTGATGCCCCTCTTTCATGGCAGCAAGTACTTCTGTGACTCACGTTTGGGAACAATGAGAAATCTCTTCCAGTCAGTCACTCACCACAGCTCTGGATCCTCACCAGCACTTGTTTGCACACTCAGGGGCTGCTAGGAATTGTTGAGTCCTCCTGATCCGTCAGCCATACTTCCTGCCTCGGAAAAGCAAACATCTGACCAGCAGCTACCTCTAAGGCTGGAGGCCCAGATGAGAACAAGGCTGGGCCTGGCTGGCCTGTAGGAGTCTGAGAGTTGCCAGTCTAGGTTGGAGCATGCCTGACTCTGGGCTCAGTGAGTCACAATAAGTAACGTACATGTCTTTTCTCCAAAAGGATTTCATCTCTACATGACCAGAGCATTTTATGAATTGAGTAAATCTGTTGGGTTTCAAGTAGCGATGGCTTTGTTCCATATCAACAAATTCTTTTTTTTTTTTTTCTTTGACACTCACTGTCACACAGGGTATGGCTGAGCAAGTGCTGGAGGCTGGTCCTTTAAACTTAATTCAGTGTCCTTCCCATAGTTCCGTGTCTCCCTCCAGCATGCCCTCCTTAAGTACCTGTGAGTCCCCAGCTCTCTAGAGCCTAGGATTTTTATTGCTGCCTGAAGTCCCAGAACTTCAGTAGGAGACATAAAGGTGGCGTGAGTAGGCAGCAAAGTCTCTGGTAGTCTAGAGTCCCCAGCATAGATGTCTACGTCAGAGTTCTGCTTGTGAAGTGAAGTGAAGGGAGTGGGGGTGTATAGACAGGAACCTCAAAATGCGTATCTCTGCCTGTGGCTGTATTCTCTTCTACAAAGCAGCACAGGCTACACACTAAGCTCTAGAGAGGCTGGGCACAGCTCTTGACTATCTGTGGCTGGGCTGTCATTGGCTCACCGAACCAGATGGTGCCTCCTGTGGAGTTGGCCCAACACTTTAAAGAATATGCTCTAGTTAATTAAAAAAAAATTTTTAACTTTTATAAGCCAAGCAGGATGGGAAGATGAGTCTGTGGGTATGTCTTAGGTGTAAGCTTGTACATAGGCCTGAATACCTGAGTTCAAGCCCCAGGACCACAAAGTGGCAGAAGAGACCAACTCTGACCACATGTGTTCTGTGGCACACTCCTGCCTGCAAACAGTCCTCATTTCATGGGTAGAGGAGGCTTTTACCTCTCCCATCACTGAGCAGTTTGAACCCAGATCTTTCCTTGCATAGGGATCTTGGTCCATTGTTCTATTTGTACATCTATTTGTGCATTCTTTGGAAGGCAAGTGGGATGCAGAGGCTCAGCCCTTCAAAATCTAATCCTTGCCCATGTGGGCAACCGGAAGGCATACCAGTGCTGAACATGGCCTTGGGACCAAGCCAGTGAGGCCCGGACTCTGATCCAAGTTGAAATGACTGGAAACCTCACTGTGCTGTGAACTAAGACATTCTGTTCCCTGCTTCTGTTGAGCTTTTCCCAGGACCTACTCCTCAGCGGCACTCAGGCATAGCCCTAGCACTAGGCTAATTTCATTAATGGTTTACTCGTCAGAACTTGACAAGTACAGGTAAACAGAAAGAATTCTACCTGTAACTCGGGAAACTGCATTTTATCTTATATGCTCTTCAGTTTAGCAGCCGTGACTCTGCCCTCCATCATGTTGAAATTCATTTTTGCAGTTCCCTCCTCCCATAGACCATGTATGTCAGATGATAGGAGTCATATACAAGAAGAGAGAAATTTCCCAGTGTGGCACATGCCTTTAATCTCAGCACTTGAGAGGTAGGTGCAGGCAGATCTGTGGTTTCTAGGTCAGTCTGATCTACATAGCTACTTCTAGGAGAGCCAAAACGTGTACATACATTTAAGAGATCAGTATCCTGTGTAGTTCAGACAGTGGCATAATTAGGTAGCAGCTCATCTAACCAAAATGGATGTTATATAACAGTTCTGGTAGCTAAGCATACAGCTCAGTGCTAGAGAACTTGCCCAGTTAGTATACATGAGACCCTGGGTTCAAACCCAAAGCACCAGCAATGTTTTTTGTTTTTGGTTTGGTTTGGTTTGGGTTGGGTTTTCTTTGTTTGTTTGTTTTGGTTTTGGTTTTTTTGTTTTGTTTTGTTTTTTGTTTTTTCGAGACAAAGTTTTTCTTTGTAGTTTTGGTGCCTGTCCTGGATCTCGCTCTGTAGACCAGGCTGGCCTCGAACTCACAGAGATCCGCTGCCTGGCTCTGCCTCCCAAGTACTGGGATTAAAGACGTGTGCCACCGCTGCCTGGCCGAAAGTTTCTTTTGGTTTTACTTTCATAAATAATTGCAAGCTGAACATAGTTCCGAACACCTGTTTTCCTAGCACGCA
Organism: Peromyscus nudipes; assembly: GCA_902168325.1. Classification (NCBI taxonomy): domain Eukaryota; kingdom Metazoa; phylum Chordata; class Mammalia; order Rodentia; family Cricetidae; genus Peromyscus; species Peromyscus nudipes. Next base: position 45,167 of record CABHPH010162265.1, on the reverse strand, counting down.
GGAGGCTTTAGCAGGAATATCATAAATTTTAGGTCAGCCTGGGGTACATAGCAAAGCCCTGCAGAAGAGAAAAGGGAGTAGGAATATTTCCCTAACCGTATTACTGTGGTGCTGGCTATTGATTCAGTTTTAACTACCACTGAGCCACTCCTCCAGGACCCTAGAGTAACTTTAGAAACGGGTCCACTGTTCTGTTTTTCCTTTTGGTTCATTCCAGCCTCAGGAAGTTAAGCAAACATTTCTTCATTGTGTTCTCAGCACTTACAGCCCTTGTCCCATCGTAGGCACTTGACTGACGTGACAGAATCCCATGGGAGGATGGGAAGATGAGAGAGGCAAGTCTAGTCCAAGGGACTAGTATGAGAGGCAGTTCCCACTGTAAAGCTGACATATATAGGAAGACTTGCCAACAGTTTCCCTTCAGGTCCCTTCATGAAAGTAAGGGGTTCAGGCTGGCCAGAATCCGGTCTCAACTGGCCAGTGTCTGAGTTCAGTTAGAAGCAGCTCGTTCTTCAGCTCTGACTACTGAAGGAGGTTGGACCCAGGATAGCATCTAGAGGCCATGCTTGCAGATGGGTTTTTAACTCCAAGCCTGTAGCCCTGGGTCCTCACACCCTTGTTTGGCTTCACTACAAATAGTCATAATAAGTATGATGCCTGGGAAGCCCTTCCCAACATACTCACCCCTATCTGGGGTTGTCCTCATGGATTATTTAACTCTTTTTTTGTTGTCTTGTTGTGGTAGCAATGACAAGATTCAGTTGTTTTATTGAGGTATAATTGGCACGTAAGTTGTAATCATATAGAATGTACAGTATGGTACATATGATGAAAGTATCATGAGCAAAACTGGAAACAGTCATCGAACAGTTTCCAGTTTCCTTTTTTTAAACATAATTTCTTTATTGATTCTTGGGGAATTTCACATCATGCACCCCAATTATGCTCATTTCCCAATGACCCCATATCTGCCCTTCACCCTTGCAGCATCCCCCCCAAAAAAAAAGAAAATTAAAAACAATATTAAACCCAAACAAACAAAAAAAACCTCTTAGAAAATTAAAAACAATATTAAACCCAAACAAACAAACAAACCCTCTTTACTCCTCTGTCGTTCCTGCCTCTCCAACACCTCTTCATTCATTTTGGGAGCTGCAGTGTGTCACTCAGTGTACTCTTGTCCAGTCAGCTTTACTTGCAAGTCTGGTTGAAGGCCTCTAGTTTCCTTGATCCGTCATCACTGGGCCCTCACCAGAACTCTTCTTGGATATCTCATGGCCGCCCCAAGTCATAGAGTTCCTACAGGTATTGTTCCACGGGACCAGTCCCTTCACCTGCTCCAGCAGGTCGTAGATGGGTGTAGATGTTAGGGTGGGTCAACCCAGGGCACTGGAAGTGGGCCTGGGTAGTAGCTGAGTTGGGCCATGGGGGCTGCCCCCTTCGGGTGAGGAGCAGAGCCAGCTCTCCGACACCCATGCCATCAGGGCCAGTTCTCCCACGCCCATGGTGAGGGGGTGGGGCCATCTCCCCCAAGTGTCTGCGGTGGGCAACTCTTGCTGCAGTGTCCAGAGGGGCAGGGCCAACAAAGGGCAGGGCCGGCTAAGCGTGCTCCTCTGATTTCACCACACATGGTTCCTATGGCCCCCTGTTGTAACACGGGCCACAGACATAACACGGACTGCAGCTGCAGCCGGACCACGGATCCAGACATGGCCCTCTGCAGCAGCTTGGGCCTGGGTGACACCATGGCTCCTGATGGCAGTGCAGGCCGCTCAGCTCAGCATGGTTCTGGTGGTGGTTCAGCCCTCGGGATACCAACAAGGCCACAGGTTGCAGCCCAGACCCCAGGCTTCCATGTGGCCTTTAGTGGCAACACTGGCCTCCAACTTCAACGCAGAGCCCCCCCAGCTGTGGTAGGGCCACAGACCCAGACATGGTCCTTGGCAACAGCTGGGCCTGAGTGTCACCACTGCCCCAGGTGGCAGCGCAGGCCACTTAGATCGGCATGGCCCCAGCAGCACCGTGGCCCGTGGACACCAACATGGCCCCAAGTGGCAGCCCAGACCTCGGACATCTACATGGTCTTCAATGGTAAGCAGAAGCCACGGACATTAATACAGACCCTAGCTGCAGTAGAGCCACAGGATCATTAACTCGTAAGTGCTCAACACCTTGTGAAAATATACCATAGTTACCCATGCATTTTGCTAAGGGTTCTAAACTGTGAAGTGCATGTTTAAGCCATGAAGGCATTTAGTAAAGGTGCAAGTTTGTGTACTCACAGTAGGACTTGGAGTACAGACGGTGCCCTAAACCGCTGAAGGAGATGCAGGGGATGAACTCCACATGCTGTACAGTCGGCCGATTTAAACACCATGCAGTGGTCTTTGGCATAGTCTTAGACTCTGATTTCTATATTTTCCATACAGTGCTGTATCTGCTAGGACTTATTCTCTATTTCCCCACAACATTGCCTGTCCCAAGCAACTGCCACTGACCTTCCTGTGTGGATTGCCTATTCTATCTATTTTGGAATCATGGTATGTTTTTCTTTGTGTCTGCCTTATTTCACTAAGTTTCTTAATGTTAAACATGTTACACTTCATTTATTTTTATTTCTGAATAATACCCATTACATAGATAGATTACATTGCATATATCCAGTCATTGACTGGTGGGCATTTGGGTCGTTTACACCTTGGGGTCACCATGAATAAAGTTTGCACTGGTGTGCTTTTCTGTGGGTTTTTGTACATATATTTGCTTTGTGCATATATTATATCTAATGTAAAGAACAGAATCTACCTTCTCCCTTAAGGGTTAATTCAGAGTGGCAGGCCAGGGACCTGACTAGGAACTACCCTAGGAAGACAGGTTCTCCTGAATATACTACTTTTCCTTCCCAGAATTCCCATCCCAGTACAGCCCCTAAGAGCCCCAAGAGGTTCATTAGGGTCTGCCCACTTTCCTAAAGAAGAGCTATCCTTCTCTTTCTTCCGCTTTTCCCTTCGAGATGCTGGCCAGAGCCTATGCATGCTCTTCCACTCTGATGCCCCGGGCTCCCTCCCTCTCTCTAAAGCTCTCCTCCTGCCCTGCTGCAGTGGCTGGCCTCCTCCAAGTTCTTTCTCCAGTCTCCAAGTCCAGGTAGCCACCTGCCTGCCCTGGGGGTTCCTCAAACTTGAGTCCATGCCTTGTCTTCAAGCTTTCATTTGTGTCTGTTCTTACGTTCTTTTACGAATGACTCAGAGCCCCAAGAGCTGACACATTTCCCAGGTATCATGTGATAGTTCTGCTGGGACTCCCCAATATTGCTGAGTCACAATGGAACTTTGTGTTTAATACTTTGAAGAACTACCAGACCACTTCCTAAAGGTCCCGCTGGTGGTGTGGGGGACTGGTTGGCTGTTGTTTTAATGCCAAAGAATCTGGTTTGTTTGGGAAACAAATAACTTCTAGAACTCTTTCTGGGTTTTTAAAGTTATAGTTAATGGCATTTAAAACAACAAAACAAAACAGACCTTTATGACACTCCCCAAGTGCAGTTAAAAACTGAAGATACTAAATTTTGCGTTCTGGCCTTTTACTTAATTGCACAGGAAAATGTAGTTCATAAGCATCCTAATAGTTTAATGACTACATTATACTATTATTATACTATACTGTAAATATACCATATTTTCTCTCGTGTTAAACATTTAGCATTTTTTCAAATTTTCATTTATTCTATAATAAACTTGTTTATTGATAAATATTTTTGTTCTGGAATATTTACTTAAGAGTTTTGAAAGTATAGTACAAAGAATATGAACACTAGGAAAACTTACTTATGTCTGTGAATTTCTTTTTTAAAATATATGACAGTTTGAAACTGGAAAGATGGCTCAGTGGATAAGAACACTGACTGCCCTTCCAGAGGACCCATGTTCAATTTCTAGCACCCACATGGTGACTCACAACATCTATAATTTGAGTTCCAGCAGATTAGATGCCCTCTTCTAACCTCCTTGGGCACCGAGCGTGCATATGGTCACAGACATGCATGTACGGGGGGGAAAAATGCACCCATTTTAAAAGTTCTTTGAAAGTGCATGACAATTTATAGACTTATCCTCAGGGTTCATTTCCTCTCAAAAACACTGGTTTTTCTTCTTTAAAACTTGAAGTTGAATGTTTAAGAAAATTTCTTTTTTAAGCGAGATGTGATAATCACAGCACTTGAGAGGCAGTAACAGGCTGATCTCTGAGCTGGAGACTAGCCTGGTCTACATAGCAAGTTGTAGGACCATCAAGGGCTACACAGAGAAACCCTGTTTTGAAAAACCAAAAAAAAAAAAAGAAGAAAGAAAGATAAGAAAGAAAGAAAGAAGGAAGGAAGGAAGGAAGGAAGGAAGGCTTGAGAGGAAGTAACAGGCTGATAAGTGAGCTGGAGACTAGCCTGGTCTACATA
>CABHPH010162265.1:10155-40620 GCA_902168325.1 Peromyscus nudipes | reverse complement strand
AGAAAGAAAGAAAGAAAGAAAGAAAGAGAGAAAGAAAGAAAGAGAAAAAAGAAAGCTTCGATTTCAAGGAAAAATGTACTAAAAGTGTAGCAGCGTGTCTAGAAAGTTGCTTATGTTGATAAGACTGTTAGTGTGACAATGTGATGACAGTTGTGATGGTCATTTGTCACCATGTGAATCCTTGTGTCAGACATCGCACACTGGACAAAACATCGCTGGCATTTCAGAAGTCCCCGCTGTGTACCTGCGCCCCCAACCCCACCCTCATGTGAAAAACCATCCTGTTTCTTCTGCTGAAAATCCAGTCCCTGACATCAAAAGCCATACAGAAAAATTACCAAAACCTAGGAAAACCAACTTTCTTTCTTTTTTTTTTTTTTGGTTTTTCGAGACAGGGTTTCTCTGTGTAGCTTTGCGCCTTTCCTGGAACTCACTTGGTAGCCCAGGTTGGCCTCGAACTCACAGAGATCCGCCTGCCTCTGCCTCCCGAGTGCTGGGATTAAAGGCGTGCACCACCACCGCCCGGCGAAAACCAACTTTCTAATTCAGTGTGCACAGATGCTTCCCATTGGGCCTGGGGCTCTGGGGGTGAAAGGGCTTGCCTGGCAGCCCGACTTCCATCCACGGAACTCACACGAAGGAGAGAGCCAACTCCCCAACGCTGTCGCTGACCGCCACGTGTGTGCTGTGGTACCCACACTCACAGAAAGAATTTTTAAATTAAAGTCTTAAATCACAATAAACCATGGCACTGGTTTTCAATTACTTGTGTTTCTGGAAGCCTGAGGCATGTGCTTTGCAAAGGTAGGTGTGCTTATTCCGGTGTCCCCAATTAGGTTGGAGAAAGCAGGAACCCCCATGATTTTTAAATCCCAGGATTTAAGTTCAGGTCTGTGGTCAGTACACCATCCTTGTATCCAGTATTCCTTCTTTGGAAACAGTGAGGCATCTCTTAGCATCTTGCTCCTATCCCTAGTGCATTATCAGACCGGACTTGAGAGGATGCCGTGTCGAAATGCTCTACAGCAGCAACATTAACCCAAGGCAAGATCGTCACTGAATTCAAGGCTCCTACTCCTGACTTTGTGTAGGTGGTAAGTGCCCTCTCCACACTCCCCACCTCAGCCTAGATAGAAGGAAATTCTCAACTCTGGAAAAGCAATCTCAGAACAGACCTGAGAGATTCCCTCAGCTCTCTCCTTCCTGGACTTAATTCTCTGGTCTTCCCTTTATGTGGATCCTGCAAAGTACATAGAATAAGTGACTCCACCACTAATTTGGGTGAATTGGGCTCTTTGGGAAGGCACTTTGTTCTCTGACGTGAACAAGATTTTGCCTTATTCATTGGATAATTCATTTATTCATTGCCTTTGGAAGATTCTGGGAGCATTGCTGTTCTCAACACTATCCCCAAACTTCACCTCAACCCAGGATGTATTTCTGCTCTTCAAAGCCACCCTGAGATAGGGCAGAGTAAGCGTCACTGTCCCCTGCCTGAGACTCAGGGAGGTTGAATAACTGACCCAGGTTTAGTGGCAAATTAACTCCAATGTCCTTCTGCCCTTTCATGTCCCTGCTGTGTGTACAAGCTCTCAGATCGTGACAGCCTAGTGCAGAAAGTCATAGATAGGCTTTGAGAACAGAAGATTCCGGGTGGGATCTGGTTTCAGTCTTAATGAAAATGTAGACAAGTTATTGCCTGTGATTCTGCTTAAGTAAGTCAGGACACTGCCCACTCTATAGGTGTAACCACAAAATCCCACCCGGCAGGGTGTCTGCTCCACTTTCTTACCCGCCATGACAAATGTTTAATCTCGGCCCCCATTACTGTGTAGTCATAGACCTTCGATTTCATTCAGCCTTTTATAATTTCATTTGCCTTTTTCTTCATAGTGATGAAATGGATTCATAGCTATTGAGAAGTCAATCCCCCACTTTGGGATCTTCCTTCCCCTGGAGCAGAGTCTGCACAAGCCTCAGGCCCACACTGTCAGGTAGTTAGAGAAATCTAAGGCAGATGAGATCTGCTTAGAAGGTATAATCTAAACACCAAGTCAAACAAGACTTCCTCTCTCAGAAGAACCTGTGCTCCAGGGTGCTCCACCGCCTGTTTCATTGTGTCTCGTGGCCGATGCAAGTTTCTATTTTGTTAATGTTGGGGTGGAAGCCAGATGATAATAACTTGATTATTGTTCCCACAGATGTGAAGGTTATGACCAGGACCTTAAGGCTTGTCGAAGACATGTCAGCAACTGTGAATGTAGCTCAGGGGGTGGCTCATCTCAGGCCTTCCAGAATTGTATTCTTCAACAAAATTGAGGGAGAAGGGCTCAAGACTGGATTTTATAAAAGCAGGATACAGTGGCAAAGCGTCATGAGTTTGTGCGGCCTTCTTTTCAATACTCACAGCCACTGCTCCCATCCAGATCAGAAGAGAGCAGCAGAGCTGTGCTGGTCATCATGGCCCCAGGGAGGTCCAGTGCACCCACAAGAGAACCTTTCCTTTCTCCTACATGATGTTCACTGAGGTTCAGATCTTAAGGGTATGGGGTGGTGGTGACTAGGGAGCTCCTTCAGCCTCAGGAGAAAACAGGATCCTATGGTTCCTGGGAGACCCAGAACAGCACAAGGAGCAACTCCAAGCCTCAGAAAGCCTTTCTTTGCAGGCTCCATGGCACTGTCTCCTCGGAGAAAGGGTCCGCTTTCCAAGGAAAAGCTATAGCACAGAAGCCCTGGCATCACATCCATCTATCAGCTGGGCTTGTTCAAGAGAGGAGCCATTCTCCTAAGCTCTGGTGGCATGTTCAGACCCCAAGGTCCAGTCACTACTACTTAAAAGTTTGGTCACAGATAATGTCTAGACAATTCATCACCACATTGGTCCTGAACTTGGAAAAATACTCTCAACAATGGGAGAGGGAGTCGGGATTTATTTCTAATTTCTAGATAGGTGACAGACATGTCATAGCATCTCAGCAAGTACTGCTTGGTTCATGGAGTTTAGAAAGCGCTGGTTTTGCCTGTCCCGCCCGAGACATGCTTCTCTACCTCTTTCCTGGTCTTGTCATCACTGGTTCCTGCTCTGCTCTGTTGTTGGCCTGGCCCTGGACAGGGAGAAGAGGACCTGTAGGGGTTACACCACTGCTACAGTCACAGCTTGAAGCCCGTGAAAGTTTGAAGTATGTCTTAACCCGTGAAATGTTTAGGGGGCACTTAGTCTAGCTGTATGTAGTGATGAATGGGGGGTATGTGTGTCAGCATTTTTTAAATATTTTGAAATACTCATAAATTCTTACAATATGTTGTTATCAAACTGGACCCCAATTCCCTTCCCTCCAGTGCCTCCTCTGCCGTTCACACTTTTCCCTCCCAATTTAAAGTGAGTTCACTTAGTGCATAGATGTGGGACCATGAGTAGCCTCCCAAGCCAACCATCCCTGAAGAAAACTGACTCTCCCTTCCCCAGAAGCCATTAATTGCCAATAGTTTCTCAGGGGTGTCAGTATTTTTAATTCCATTATAAGAGTAAAATTCTTTTTTTTTCCCCCAACACTTTACATTTTACAAGTTACAACACTTGCTGCATTTCCACTTTTCACCACAAGGTGTCAGTAGACCATGCAGAAGAGCAGTTGAATTCTTTTGGCAGCAGAGAGTACCTCTGCTATTCCAGGAGTCCCTGCATGAAATTCTCCTACAATTTCCTTTCTCTACCACCCACGCTCTTTCCACCTGTCTGTCTTTGTAGTCTCAACTGTTCCACACCAAAAAATCTCACCAAGGTTTCCTCCCCTAGGGTAGGAGAGCAGTGGCTGGAGTCTGTACTTACTATGAGCCTGGCCGTGATCTAAAGGTTGACTGAAGCCACTGGGTTTAATTATCAAGGCAACTCTGGGCGCAGCCATGAGTTATCATGATGAGGAAGCTGCATAAGGAGAGTAAGAATGCAATTCCTGCATGCCCCAGAGGTGAAGCCTTAGCTACCTTCCCTTCCATGTCTTTAAAGAATCCCATAAAAATGCCTTTTATCCTCTCCAGCCCATGACACGAACCAATGGCTGGCCTTGCATCTTTCCCCAAGTGCAGACAAGCAAATGGGAAACACGGCTATTCCTGAAAGAATACATTCCAAGTGACCAAAGGATGCCTGAACCTAGGGCGTCAGCCCTCAGGGGAAGCCTGTCCTCTATGGCTCTCATTGGCCTTCCCCAGGTGCTGGCTTTCCTACTACTCTTGGGCTTTGACTATAAGCACTTTGGTACTGTGACCATCAAGTGAACAACTCAGCAGGCACTGAGGAGACTTCCTGTGAGTAGCGTACAGTGTGGATACACTGGACAAGGGAGGTGCTAGATCCGAGTGGGAGAGAGATGGTGTCAGATGTTTTTATGCTACCCAGAAGGGTGCACAATTTAAAGCTCAAAGTGTGTGTGTGTGTGTGTGTGTGTGTGTGTGTGTGTATGCATCTGTGTATGTGATACTGGACATTGAACTGAAGGCCTTGCAAGTGCTAGAGAATAGAGCTCTACCACTGAGCTACATCCCAGCTCTTTCCTCTTTGTATCATTTTATTCTGAGACGGGTCTTGTTAAATCGTCCGGGCTGCCCCGAACTTGCTGCTCAGGCAGCCCTTGAACTTGACCCTCCTGCCTCCGCCTTCCAAGTAGGTGGCACAGGTCTACGATGGCAGACCCTGTTCTGTTTAACACTTTTGAACCATGGGTGATTTGGGGGAGTGACATCACAAATAACTACTGTTTTTTGTACTGCTGGATGCTTTTTTTTCTCAGTGACAGCCTAACTGGTTGCCAGGGGGGTAGTGCTGCCTTCCCAGAGGTCTGTGCATTCCAGTGGGGCATGTTCAATATTACCATCTATTTTTTAATTTTATAAACTTTGTTATTTTTTTTAAAAAAAATTGCAATTAAATAAAAATATCACACACCAAAATTAACTAGACCAAAGTCTGTACAACTCAGTGAACACTTAGTATAGGCATTTGGAACAGAAGCTGTTGAACTGCACACTAAATCTTACACTTTCAATATTGAATATATTTTATGTACTTTTCTATAATCAAACCAAAAAATAAAAAATAAACCCATAGCAGAATTAGAACTAGAAATTTCTTTCACAACTGTGCCCATCAGCTGCATTCAGTCCTTCCTCCTCCCTTGCATTTAGAAATGTATTCTCATTCTCTTTTCTTCATGTTATTCTGTACCTACATGCATATTTGTTCACATCTGTAAATATATTATGGATTCCACATATGAAAATGTATGACCTCACTTAATATTATACGATCTAAGTTCATTTGTTTTTAGTTGGAGCTGAGTAGTGTTCCATTTCACGTGTATCTCAAATTTTCAATATCCAGTTATTTTTGAAATAACTATTCAGGATCCCTAGGCATTGGGGAAATGCAAATTAAAAATACTCTGAGATCCCACCTCATCCCAGTCACAGTGGATGTCATCACTAACTATGACAACAAATGATGAGGGGGGGTGAAGAGGAAGGGAACTGTCACTCATTGTTGGTGGGAGTGCCAATAAATATAACCACTGTGGAAAACCGTTGGGAGATTTCTCAAAAAATTAAAAATACAACTACCATATAGTACAATTTCACTCCCAGGTATATACCCAGAGAACTGCATACCCTACCACGGTGATAATTGTGCTCCCATGTTTATTGCTTCTCTATACCATAGCGAGAAAATGGATCCATATATATATATATACACACACACACTAAGTGTTTTCTTAGGGCAAACCATTCAGCAGACAAATACTCCCATTTTATAGATGGGAAAATGGATAACTGGATCCAACCCTCAGAGCACCATATGCCCACTGCAGTCTTCTCTGCTCTGTGGGATTCCCAAGCTCTGGTATTTGGAGCAGACCCCTCCAGTCTGGGAAGCTGGCTTGGGCGTCTCGTTTAAAAAGATGATAATAATAATAGTAGTAGTAATAATAATAAATAATGATGATGATAATAATACCTCTGCGGTTTGAGGTGGGACTGAAGAGGTGAGCTAGATAGAACAGCCAGCTGGGACCGCGATGACGCAATGAGCCAAGCCGACACTTCCTCATCACCAAGTCACTCTCAGATCGAATCCCATCTGCCCCCCACCCCCACCCCTTTCTGCGACCTGCCCAGATGCCCTAGGGCTCTTGTCAGAAGGCTACAATTAAACAAAGGGCCACGCCCCCTCCCGAAGCGCAGGCAAAGCAGCGGGGACCGCCCTGTCGACAGCAGGTTTCTGAGCAGATGCAGAAATGGGCCCGCAGCTGCCGCTGAGCACACCAGCGCGCTGTTTTCTAATTCTCTCTCTGCTAAGTGCTGATTACCCGGCTCTGCCTGCTCGCCCCCCCAACCCCTCCCCCGCCCCGATCCTTCCAACCACCTGACTTTAGCCAGTGGGGCACTCAGAGAACAGAGCAGCTGGCAGGGCGCACTTCCGGCAAAGGCCTAGCGGGGCAGCAGATGCGAAGCACTGATTATTCCGGGGGCGGGCTGCGCCAGAGACCTGCATTTGCACTTCAAAGGGGTCTGGCCCCAGTTCCCCACTCTGGGGACCCAGCCTTGTTCTGGGGAAAATCAAGTTGCTTTGAGTGAGTTACCTACCCCCTTCCTAACAGGGGGGCGGGTTTAAACAACCCCTAGAAGTTAATGCCCACTCGCTAGACATCCCCAGGGACCCTCCCCTGTGTCTAGCAGCTCTCTGCTTAAGAGTATGTTTCCATCTGGACATTCACAGGGCCACAGCAGACCTAGCTCTATTTACACTGGCTGTCTTTTTTTCCTTTGTAAAAGCAGTCTCACTATGTAGCCCAGGCTTCCCTTGCACTCTTCTTGTAGATCCTTTTGCGCCCACCTGTCAAGTGCTAGAATTAAAAGGCCAATAGCACCAGGCTGCCTCTCTCTCAATCCTTTCAATATCCCTTGTTAGGGTTTGGATTCTCTGTGTGCTCCTACAAGATCCTAGTCCCTAAGCACCTCAGAGTGTGGCCTTATTTGCCAATATGGTCATTGTAGATGTGATTGGTTAAGATAAGGAGACCAGAGCCATGTGAAGCCAGGGAAGAGTTTGGAGAGTTGTAGTCACAAGGCGAAGACACCTGGGGTTCTGAAAGTGAGGAAGGATCGCCTCACCCCCATGCCCCAGCAGCTTTGTGAGGTGTCTTGGATTCCTGGCCCCTACAATCCTGAGAGAACAAACATCAGGTAGGGCACCCAAGTTTGTAGTGCATCTGGTGGCCTGGGGAAAAAATAGATCCCTGAAAAGTAAGGAAGTTCTTGTCTTATTTCATTGAAGAGGAAACTGAGGCTGGAACTGCCTGGTCTCCCTGTCATCAGAGAGAGAGCTAAGGGCTGTGTTCACATACCACCTATCTGGGCAGTTTCTAGTTCCTTGCTATAAAATGACTCAACCAGGGAGCTGTCCTTTGTTAGTTGGAATGACCAGCCCTGACTGTCCCTCCTCTACCCATTCCGCATCCTCTCCATCCGCCACACACACACACACACACACACACACACACACATACACACACACACACACACACATACACACACACACACACACACACACACACACTGAAGCTTACAGTAATTAAGGTTGACCAGGGCCCTGAAGTCATGTAATGAAATGGAAAGGTGCTGGGCTCTAGCCAGCTCCCCCTCCTCCACTCTGCTCCTGTCGGCGGGCGGGCGCAGTAAGCCAGGGTTATAATTATATGTGTTTGTGTCTTAGCCAGACAGCTAGTCCTGAGGATGGGATCCTGGAGCTCATCCTCCTGCCTCACCTCAGCAAATACCAATTTAATTTGGGAGTCTTTTGCATTGTAGAGTGTTTGGAAATTCAAAAGAAATCAGCCCAGAAGGAATTAGGTTCTTACAGCCCGCAGACAGGAAAGCTGTGTTCTTCCTGGTGTCTGAGTCTCCACCTCGGCAAACCTCCCCCTTTTGGAAGCTTCTGTGACATAGTTTCCCCATCTCCCTGAGCCTCAGCTGGGAGGATTTGATCATGTATGTTCTGTGACACAGCAAGAGAAGCCAGGCTCAAAACCCAAGGGTAAGTGTCCCCAGCTCCACTCCAGGCCCTCAGCTCTTCCAACTTCCGAAGACTCCCCCTTTTCACAAATACTGGGATTCTCCTTGCAGGGAGCCAACACAAATTTAGGATAAGGCCTGACCCGACCCTCTCTCTGTCAGCTAGCTGGCAACATGGCTGGTGATGTTCCCAGAGTGTTTAGGGTCCTGATCCCTGGCAGCCCCACTAAATAAGGCTGGGTCTCTCATCCCAACACACCAAGTGAAAGACAAGTAACAATACTGAAAAGTAGAAAAAGGAGGTTTATTCAATGTTGTCACGCTGGGAAGAGCAAAGGGGTCAATGACCTCCAAGTCTGCCTTTTAGTTTATTACTGTGAGGTTTAGATTTAAATCAAATGTAAGAGGTATGCATAATTAAGGAATCTTGGTCAGGGCGGCCAAGTCCTCAGTCAGCAGCCTGAGGAGTTCCTTTTTAGAGACTCCCCCACTTAGACAAGGCTGGATCTTGGCTTTGCCGGAGAAAAAAATGTCACGATGAACCAGTGGGAAGCTGATTTCAAGTTTTTCGAGTACATTTTTAACAGAGACTGGAAGCACAGGGGTTTATAGACAGAGAGGTGCTGGGGGAAAGAGTAAGATCGACACAGGCCTGGGTGTGGGTTTCTCAAGGAAGAGGCACACTGCAATCAAGGGTCCTAGTGAGGACATTACATAGGAGTTTGGAAGCTTTTGGAACGACATGTTCAATGGGTTCTGAAATGACCCTGCCTTCCCTTATCACTATTTTTCGTGATTGAGATCACATATAGGGCAGCTCTCAGGATGTCTGGAATTGGTCTATAATCTGACAAATAAAACTGAGAGCCACTGGGGCTGCACAAGGGAGTTTGAACATGTCCTTTTGCAGTAAAGGGGTTTCTGGTGCAGTCTAGAAAACTGCAGCCCCACAGAGGGCAAGGGAGCAGGGTCTTCGTCAAATGTTGATTATGTTTGAATTCTTGTTTCTCAACTGGCAGGAGGCGTCAACTAGATTCTGCGTTCCTTTCCTGTCCCACATCCCCATAATTTTCCCTGTCTTCCTGTTCTGCTCGCCATCTGTATTAGTTTACTCTCTATTGGTGTGATAAACACCACAAGTAAAACCAACTTGGGGAAGAGTTTATTTAAGCTTTGAATGAAAACAACAACAACAACAGTAACAACAACAAGAAATAAAGAGGAAAAGGAAGGAACAGGAAAGGACGTGACTGCTCCTAGGTATGGTGGAGGAGAAGGTTTATTGTAGATGTGTGGGAGATGATAGTAATTGGTGCTGGTTACCGTGTGGAAAGGTCACGGTCATGACAGAACTCAGTGGTACTTTTAGGGCTTTATTAGGAGGGAAAGGTAGCGGGGGAGCCAGGCCTGGTGGGAGAAGGAAGGGGGGGCAGAGCAGAGAGAGAACACAGAGAGAGCGTGTTGGGGTCTGCGTCCGGCTTTTTAAGGCACAGATTGTGTGACCACGTAGTAGCCAGCGCCTGCTGATGACGTAAGACACAGGACCCCGAGCTGTGCATGTACAGGATTCTAACAGGAGAGCCTAGCCAGAGGCAGGGACAAGGACATCTGGGACAAGTCCAGACTGCGCTGGGGGGAGGGGAAGGGAGAGGAAAGAGAGGGAAACTGGGTGCAGCAGCCGGGAGACCCAAAATATAAAGAGAGTGGGCAACCAAAATAGTTGGGTTATATATGGAAGAGCCGTCGAGCCCACTGGGCTGAAGAAGTTTAGGGTAAGGGGTGGGGTATGCCGGCTGTACCCTGTAACAGGTAGAGACTGAAGGGTGCAGGGAGACCCTGCTGGCCAGGTCTTCTTTGATATGTTAAATAAGCACCTCAGCCATTTGTTCCAGGGTTGAAACCTAACAAGCTTGTCCTTCCAGCTCATACATAATTCACCCCTCAGGGAAATTAGGGCAGGAACTCAAGGCAGGCACAGAAGCAGGAACCCCGGAGAAAAGCTGCTTACTAGCTCACTGGCTCATATTTGACTAGCTTTCTTACACAGCCAGGCCTACCTAGTAAATCAGTGTGGATGTGTGTATGTGGATAGGTGTGGATGTGTGTAGGTGTAGACGAATTTCTAAATGGTCTTATTAAATAAAAAACACAGAGCCAAATATTGGGGTAAAAGCCTTAGAGAGATCAGGGAATAAGGAATAGCCACCAGCCAACCTTACCTCACCAGCTCTGCAGCTTCCAAAAGCATCCTACTTCCTGTCTACCCACGCCTTTATATGCCTTGCTTTTCTGCCCTCTCATAGGCTCTTAGCCCAGCTACCTCACTTCCTTGTTACTGTCTGTACTGACCTCCAGGTCTCTATGGTTGGTACTGGGATTTAAGGCATGTGTCACCACGCTTGGCTCTGTACCCTAGTCTGGCCTTAAACACACAGAGACCCTGCCTGCTAAGTGATTGGATTAAGGGCATGTGCTGCCTGACTTTGTTTATTAAACATTAAAGTGGCTGGCCTTTTCTCCCTGATCTCTAGGCAAGCTTTATTTATCAAAGCACAAATAAAATATCACCACATTTCAGCACAAATAAAATATCACCATATGTAGGTGTGGATGTATGCATGCATGTGGCATGTGAGCATACATGTGTGTAAGTGTGGATATATATATATGCACGTAGGTATACATGTGTGTAGATATGGATGTGCATATTATGCATGTAGGTATACATGTATGTAGATGTGGATGTTGTCTTAGTGAGGGTTTATATTGCTATGAAGAGACACCATGACCATGGCAACTTTTATAAAAGAAAACATTTAATTGAGGGGGCTCAATTACAGTTTCAGAAGTTCAGTCCATTATCGTCATGATGGGTAGCATGGAGGCATGAAGGTAGCTGAGGTGCTGGAGTAGCTGAGGCAGGCAACAGGAGGTCAACTGAGATACTCAGCAGTATCCCGAGCATAGGAAACCTCAAAGCCTGCCCCTACAGTGAGTGATATACTTCTTCCAACAAAGCCACTCAGCCTATTAGTGCCACTCCCTACGAGATTATGGGATCAGCATTCAAACCACTTACGTGAGTGTGGATATAAGAGTCTGGAGGGTGTTTCCACATAGGAAACACACCTCATTTCTCGTGACTTTCATTTCACCCCGCCTTCAAGAGGGCTCCACCATGTCTGCTCAAGAAGCTGACCTAGGATGCACTCAGCGCAGCCGCTAGGACCCCTGCACTCAGAGTGGGCTAGGAAGCAGGAGCCAGGCTGCTGTGGGACTCTGTCTTCAGTTATCTCAACAGACTGAGCAAACCCCTTGACACTTAATGGTCCAGCTCCCTATACACACGGTCACAGTGACCTGGAAGGTTCTTGACAAACAAGTCTCTTATAGCCTAGCTGCCTGTGATGCAGTGACTGGCAGAGGAAGAATCTGTTTCTAAGCTATTGTGCTCTTCAGAGAACATCCTAGAAAAGGCCTGAGACACACATCTATATCCACATGCATACATACACACATAAAAACACACATCTATACCCACAGTCATATGTGTGTATGTGTACCTCTATATACATAATATACCTCCATGTACAGATGTATACATTCACACTGACACACATGTATATCCACATGAAGATCTAGACATATATGTATTTACACCTATACATATCCATATCCACATGTATATATATACACATATTGATTAACACATTTATAGGCATCCACACATGAGCATATACATACACATACATAAACATCCACACACAATAGATGTATCCATACCCATTCCCCCACACACTCATATATACATCTGAACACATACATACTGTGGTGGTTTGAATGAGATACGTACAATAGTCTTAGGACACTTGGTTGTTGGTGCCGTTTGGGGAAGTGTAGGAAGTGGCATCTTGCGGAAGGAAGTACATCACTGGCGATAGGAGTTGAGAGTTTAAAGACTTGTGCCATTTCCATTTCGACTCTGTATTTGTGGTTCAAAATGTGAGCTCTCAGATTGCTTCTCCAGAAGCCACGCCTACCACCTGCTTCCGTGTGACCCCTGCCACTACAGAGGACGTCAACCCTCTGCAAACCTAAATCCACTAAACTCTTTCATAAGTCACTGAGGTCATGGCGTCTTACCACAGCAACAGAAAAGTAACTAACACACATGCCCACAGACATCCACACACACACAGCCACCCACATCCACGTACCCAGCACAGCCACACCTTACACACACATCAAAACATGCACGCACTACCTCCTCTTCTACTTCGGTTTCCGACATGAAGACAGCTAGAATGAGCCCTACTGACTTTCATCACATGTGTGCATATGTGGACATGGGCTATCTGTGCGCAAGGAGTGATTTCAAAACAGGGCTTTCTTTTCCTCGCGTGGCTGGACCCTTGGCAATCTGTGAGAAGGAAAATCCCTGCCTGGCTGCGACACATCAAAGCTGTCCTGTGGGACTGTGCCCAAGACTCCCATTTCCTTGGTGACCAGATGGCAGAGAGCAGAGGCAGGGCTTTGGACTGGGGACCTGACTTGGTTTTCTCTATAGTTTGTGTCTCTCTGTGATGCCAGCTCCCATTCAGAGCTGCCCAGTTGGCACGGATGTGGCCCCTTCTGCTTGCTAAGTTGGTCTTTGGGGTCCAGCCAGGTGGACACCGGAGCCAACATTTCCCTGGAAAGCATTTAACTCCACAGGGTAGGGCTGGGACCTGTCTGACAGGGTCGTCGGGGTTGCTGGTGGCCGAGGTGCTCCATCCACAATGGACCGGGCCTTCACTCTACAGAGTGGAGGCTTGGAGAGACATCCTTGGGGTTCCTCTATGTGGTAGTTTGTTCTTCCAGGGTGGTAGAGTTGAAAGTCCGGCAGGGCAGGTCAAGACCCTAGCTCCAGTGTGGTGTTTTTCAGAACGTGGTGGCCCAGGAGCACTTCAGGCCACTCTGATGAGTATGGGGGATGGGGAGGAAAACTAAGTGACCTAAAACACTCACCACTACCCTGAGCACAGCTTCCCTTTCTGCTCTGGTATTTTAGCTCTATCACATAGTACCAGCCTGAGCATACCCACATGTGGGTATGTGGGTTCTGACTGTCTCCTTTTTGGTACTCCGAGTCACAGGCTGCTCCTGTGAGGTAGGTCACAGGTCACTAACTTGCACCTCCCACCCCAGCAAATTCTTCTTTGTTCCTTTCTTCTCCCTCCTATACCCTCTCACCCAGAGCCTTGTTCTCAACAAACCAGTATTCTAGAATTGAGAGCAGAGGAGAAAAAGACTGCAGGATGCTGGAGCTCAGAACAGCTGTTCCCACAGGGCAGAGACTCGGCAGCCCGGGAAGCATTGGTATAGCAGGGCTTCAGCAAGGCCTGAAGCAGTGGTGTGATACCAACAAACACCAGTGATTGTACGAACACTCAGTGCTGGTGGTGTCAGCAATAATAGTGACACTTTAGAGAACATTTATCACATTTAATTGTCCAACCACCCTCTAAGAGTCACAGAGAGGTTAAGGAACTCATGTCACACTGCTCGGCACCAGGGGAGTCTAGAGGTGAGTGTAGCCAACCCAGATTCTGCAGTTAATCACTGCATCATGGGTTGGGGTTCAGAGAATAGTCTAGGATTGAAGGGCAGACTAGGGTCTTTTGGATGATGATTAAGAGAAATCCTTCAGGGAACCTTCTGAACCCAATGGTTGTTTTCTATGATATATGTTAGATCCCAAAAAATAGGAAGACATTAGAAACTGAGAAAAGGCTGAACTTCTGAGATCATTGGGAGCCATTGAAAGTTTTGAAGAGAAAAGGTGTGATGGAAGGAGCTTTAGGGGCATATGCCTCTTAACAGCAATGGGTTAATGGGTTAGAATAGCGGCAGAGAATGAGTGAAGGTGACCTGGATTACAGTTAACCAGCCTCTTTGACCTTGAAACCAGCCAGACATCTGGACCTTGTTTTTGTTTCTCTACTGAAGAGGGGGCTGTATTTCCAAGAGTCTAGGATAACTGGAATGTTCTTGATATCTGGAATGTTCTTGACTCCTTGATAGCCTCAGCTTGGCCAATAGATGTAGGGTCGAGAAGGATGAGCTTTAAGGAATGGGCAGGACCTACAGGACCCGGGATCTGGTTGGATAGGGAAGATGAGAGAGTGGGAGTTAACTACGGCTTGCTTCCAAAGTGCAAGGCAAGGCTGGTAGAACAGAGCTGTGCAGGAGTGTGGACCATACAACAGGCTGAACAAACACCTTCCTAGTGTGACTAATGCCTCCCCAGCAAACAATAGCAACAGTATGTGTGGATAAATTCCTTTAAGGCCAACATTTCATTGTCAAATCACCCAATGAAGGCTGGGGTAAATCTCAGTGGTAGATTGCGTGTGTTCAAGGACCTGGGATTCATCCCCAGCACTTAAATCTTTTTTTTTTTTTTTTAAATTTACTTAACCTAGAAATACTCAAAGAAGCTGTGTTGACTTCAGCATCACCGAAAGGATCATACCTCTTAACAAGACTTTTGCTTTCGGGCGTGGAAGAACACGTGATGCTTGAAGCTTTCCAAAGGCTATCAGGTGCTAGAGCTTGCTTTAGATGGAAGGCAGGTGAGGTTATGGGTCGCCCAGGTGGGGACTGGGATGGGATGGCAGCACAGGACACTGCAGTCAGAGGAGAGCTGCAGGTCCCCTCACTAGGCAGATGTCTACTCAGGCTCTGAGAGAAGGGATTCTCAAGAGAAAGGATTTGAGGAGACATCCAAGCTGAGATTTGCCTTTTTTCTGTACCAATGGCCTTGCCCCATCCCCTTCAGACACATCACTGTCTACATAGCCAGCATGTACCCCCCGGCTTAGGACCCTGCTGCTGTAAAACCTGTTTGCTTGGAGAATGCAAACTCTCTTAGAAGATAGGATTCTTGTGTTTGATTTTTTTTTTTTTTTTTGAGACAAGGCTCACTGTGCAGACCAAGCTGGCCTTGAACTCACTTGCTTCTGCTTCCCAAGTCCTGGAAGTGGTGGTACATGCCCTCGATCTGGGCACTCAGGAAGCAGAGGCAGGCAACACCTGGGTTGGGGAGAAACTTGGGGACAGAATGACCTTCTAGAATTGATTGATTAACTGTGTGCAGCTGAAGATGCTCAGGGAGGCTCACGGACTGGTCAGCCTCCCTCCTCACACATGGTGTGCACAGAGTTTAAAACATTCGGATAACAACATCTGCTGCAACTGTGTGCTGGCTGGGCAGGCTGGGCAAGGCTCAGGTCTGCGCTGCAGTCGTCAGAAGAGCTCTCTCTCTCTCTCTCTCTTCCTTTCTCGCTTACACACACACACACACACACACACACACACACACACACACACAACTTTCTCCCTCTCTCCTCTCTTCTGAGTTCTTTTGTTTGGATCAGCATGGGATGAGGAGGTGGTGTGGGGGAGACATCCTTGCTCCCTCCTTTGCTGCCTCTCTTCAGTGGGGTAGCTTTTGTGGATAGAAGTAAATAAATCTTAAAACCTTTTTTGTCATGGTTCTGGAGGTCATGGTGCTGGCAGGGTCTCTAAACCAATCTGTGCTGCACGTGGCTTTGGCTGGGTCCTCGGTGGCCCTAGCTGGGATGCTGGGATTAGCCACCTTCTTGCTCCAGCAGAATAAGAGGCTTCTGACGTGGCAGCCCAGGGCTCCCAAGAATGTTAAAGTGGAAGCTGCCAAGACTTCCAAGCTTATGCTAAAGTTGGCAGCATGGCTCTCCTGCTTAATTCCCCTGGGCCTGCCCCCAGTGAAGGGGAGGGGCCAGTCATCCAGAGTGTCATGTTTGGGTTGGGCTATTATGAAGAGCACACTCTTAGCTGAGTCTAGGAAGAGGACCTGGCCACCTTCCCTGACATCCGTCTCTAAGGACCTTCCCTTCCCCAGAGGCATTGCTTTATGCCCATGGGCCTTTAATTCTTTCTGCTCCCCTTCTGTCCTCTCTCACCATAGCAGCTATCTTTTGGGCCTAGGATCTGAACCCAAAACAGGGAATGCCCATCAAGGCGAGCCAGGTGGGGTGGTTAGTCCCAGGCAGGCAGGACGGATGGTAGCAATGGTGACAGCATTTCCACCTAGGGGTCTGGAGGAGTGGCAATAATAGTTCCTCTAGTCCCCTTGCCAAAAGGCCATATGCAATGGGCCAAATATTGGCTATGAGGTGAACAGCTGGTGGAGGGAGGAGGTGAGAGGCCGGGGTTGGGAAGGGGTATGCTTCTGAAGTCACTGGCCGCTTGTCCCCTCCCTCCTTCCTCTGGGTCAGCCCCAAACACGTCACAAGTAAGGTCACCAGGCTAGTGAAGGCAGGGTTCCCCAGGTCACAGAGCTGCCTTCCTCAAGGCCTCTACGTGAGGACCACCCCAGCTGGCACAAAGGGACATTGCCTTTCTAGCTCAAAGGGAGAGGTCACCAGGAGTCACCTGCCACATCATAGCAGAGGAGCAGGGGTTAGCTTGAAGAGACAAAAGTGACCGTGAAGACATGAGAAATGGCATTCTTTATTCATAAATAAAAACATAAAATTATCAGAAATAGTTTACAGAGCCAACAAAGAACTTCAAAAATAAAACAAAACAAAGCCGTCAAGAGCAAAGCAAACCAGAAACAAGGGAGAGAAAAATAACTATGTACACAGTCTTCAGAACACCAGTCCCTCAGAAGCCAGCCTCTGCCACGGGCTCCAGAGTGGTCCACAGGGAAAGCAGGTGCCGCTGAGGGGTGCTGTGGTCTGTATGTGGCCTGAGGAGAGCTCAGGTCCTAGGGAAATCTCTGGTCCAGCCTGGCTTTTCCTTGGACATCTCTCTCACCAAAGACACAGCCAGGCTGGAGCCAGGGCCAAGAGGACCGACCAGCAAGTGTCTCTCGCAGAGAGGCCAAGTCCCCCAAATGGTCCCCTGCTGAAGCTGAAGTGCACCTAGGGAGAATAGAAATGAGCAAGGAGGTGCCCCATGGGAGTCTGGACATTACAAGACCTGAGGCAGGCCCTTTCTGTGAGGCGATGCTGGCTGGTATTCTTCCTTCAAGAGAGCAGCAGCATTCCCAGGCCAAGCACCTCTGGGGAACAGCATGGATCTGAGAGAGAAACTATGGCTGACTACTTGTCTGCCCTGAGCCCACACACCCCAGTCCCCACTCAATGACTCTTCCATCTAAGTCTTCCAACATGGGCTTGGACCACAGATAGCGAGAATGCTTTAGGACAGAGAAGGAAAGAAAGCCCCCAAGAAGGCAAGGTTACTGGGGTACAACACAGTAGCATCTTGGAGGTACCTTGGGGTCTAGCCATCTTGGGTGGTATCTGCCATCTTGACTGTTGGACAAGTCCCAGGCAAAGGTCTCAAAGATCACCTGGGGCAGGGCCACTGGGCAGTGACGTGGGCAGAACTCCCTGTGAGTAGAAGGCACCCAGCACAGAGACAGAGTACAGGCACTGTGCCTGTGTGCCTGCCCCAGGCATGACACTCGCTTCTTCCTGGACAAGGACTCCACGGCACGGCACTGAGCTTCTGACTGTTCTTTCAGAAGGTGGAGTCCCCCGGTTTAGGGAGGGGGCAGCTAACTAATCCTCATCTTGTTGTCCCTCTGTTGGACAGTCTCAGTGGGAAGGAGGACTCAAACAAGGCACAGACTGGTAGAGAACGAAGGACTGAGGGCCATGAATTTTTTATCTGGGCTGTGAACTGTGCCCAGGGGAGAGTATGACCCTGCAAGTGGGGGATGTCATCTTTGGCCTGTAGATTCCAGGTTTAAATCTAGCATGTGACAATGGGAAATGGTAGACCAGAAAACAGTGTGACATTGGAAGTCAGCTGGAGAGGCCAAGCCTAACCCCAGGATCAGACAGCAGTGCCATCTACAGGGGAGGCGCCTAGCCTGCAGACACCAGGCAGGGAAGAAAGCCCAAGGAAAGACAAGGTCAGCGGGCTGGGGTCCACCCAGAGACCCTAGGGGCCAGCATTAGGGAGGCAGAGCTAGACTTGGTTCCTGGACTGCCAAGCACCCAGCCCCTCCCTTCCATCTTTGATTCCCTGGGTCCCGCCCACCAGGCAAGCACATGGCTCAGGAATCCAACAAAGGCTGGGTGTCCTACGACAACAGCTGTGGTAAGGGCCAAAAATAGAATACGGAGCAGCCTGGCTGCCTGCTTAATCTGGCTTGCTTTGGAAAATACAGAATGGGAGGGGTAGGGAAGAGGAGAAGATAATTCCTTGAACTAAGCAACTGTACTTCCCTCTGCCCCAGCACTGGATCTCTTCAAAGGGTAAGTCCAGGCTCCCACAGGTTTGCATGCTGCTCTCCAGACTGAATCTTTACAGCATGGGGCTCCACATGGAGGGAGGAGAGTGAGTGGCATGGGCTATCCACAAGGCTCTGCGTATGTACTCTGTATCCCTCCCGCCTCGACTCCAACCCACTTGGCACTCTGGTGACCCTTCCTAATCTATGAAAGATTCATAGCAAAGCACTGAAGGTGCCATAGGGGAAGAGATGCTGCTGACTTGGGCTACAGGCCAGGGAGGCTAAGGCCCAGCTCCCCCACACACTATCTAAGTGGATGGGCTATTCTGGATCCAAGCAAGAGCCTGATGTTCGGGTGGGGGGTGGGGGCTGGGGGGTGGTGCGCGGGGAGGCAGATTCCATATTGGCTGCTGGTCAACTGAACCGTTCAGGAAGTCACTGCCTTGGCCTCGGCTGATGAGAAAGGAGGCTCCCCTGGAACAGCAGGGAAGCTGTGCCTCATGTCATTTCCTTGTACCCTACCTGGGACCCCAATGTCTATGGCTTTAAAAAGAGTGACCACCGAGGTCAAAGGGGCTGTGCAGCTCATCTTAGACTCTGGATCCCACTGTCTGCCATGTTCTTTCCCTTTGCCTCTCACTCTGACCTCGGTGAGGCCTGTGAAGGTTCTGTAATGTGGGACTGTCCATCCATCCCCTCGTCCTATGGCTTGCTGGCTAAACCGCGTGGCCACCCAACCCCTCCACCTCCGCGGTCAGAGAAGAACAGGCTGTAGTGACGAGTGTCCAAGGCTTCTGGTTGTGCATGGCTTCTTTCTATCTCAAGGCATCCCAGTATGCCTAGGGGATGACAGGGGTTTGGGGATGATGGGGAAGAGGTGTCTGTCCTTGGGTTGCCCCCTTCCCTGGTGGAGTGCTTTTCTCACTACTTTGAATGAGACCAAAGTTGAAGGAAACATCAACCAGTAAGTACATGAAGCTCCCTGAACACATCTCAAGGAGAGTTTGGGGTTCAGAGATCAAGGTCCAATAAGCAGCAGGGTTAGTTAGACTGGAAAAGGCAAGAGGGGAGGAAAGGCTATGTGGTGACCCCTACCCACCACTGGGGACTCCTGAGTCTGGGCCCCAGAGTTGACTTCTCCTCAGGGGGGCTCACAATGCCTCTTTGAACATATTCAGCCCTCCCTGCCTTCTGGGGTCCAGTCCCTATCCCTCCATCCCCTAGGCAGCCCCTCAGATCTCAGTGGCTATGATGTCCTCGTAGGGGATGTCGGCTCCCTCCAGGTCAATTTCAAAGGGTTCCCCTGCACTATCCCCACGGGCCAGCTGCTGCAGGGCCTTCTCTAGACGCTGGTTGCGCTGGTACATGGCCAGGTAGCTCTGCTGCAGCTGCTTTTGGTACTGAATCACTTTCTCCTTCTCCTCCTTCCACACCAACCGCTCATGCTGGAAGCCAGAGGACATCTGGTCATGGCCTTGCCTCTCCTCCTTCAGCTCAGCCCGAAGCCGCTCCAGCTCCCGCTGCAGAGCAGGGATATCCTCTGAGAAAGTAGGCCCAACCCCCAGAGGCCCCAGGGAGGCAGCATCTCGATGCAGGGCAGCCTGGGCCCGCAGCTCCAGCAGCTCCTGCTCCAGAAGGTTCACCTTCTCTCGAAGTAGTTCTGCCTCATTCTTCTTGCGCTGCAGTTCATTCTCGCAGACCTCCAGCTCCAGCCCCTTGGTGCGCAGGGCACTCTCCAAGTCCTGGGTCTTCAACTCCATGCCCTCCAGCTTGCCCCGGGTGTCCTTCAGCTGTGCCTTGAGACTGAGGATCTCACTGGCCTTGGTGTTCACCTCTATCTGGGACTCTTTGAGCTGTTGCTTCAGAAGAGAGATCTCACCTGACTTCTGGCACACCTGCCAAGGGTGGGGTGAGAAAGAATGAGACACGGTTGCCAGAAGTGATTAGCATCCTAACCAAGATGACATTTCCACTTCCTAAAGGGTTGGGGCTGCTCCTGACAGAGTGAACTCCTTGAACACAGTTCTCGTGCATGTACACGATCTATTTTTCTTGCCTGCATTTCCAAGTGCCTGACTCATCTCCAGCTCAGGCTCCACATCCCAGTCTGTGCTCAAACCCAAGGCTATAAGCCACTCAATAATCAACGGCTTACTCTGCATACTGCTCCCAGCTCTATCACCTACCTTCAACACTGGGGATATTGGCTTCAGGATGCAAATACACAGACCTCACACCTGTATGTACCCACCCCTGCACTCACCTCTGGGGTAAGACTATTTCACCTTGTCCTGCTGCACCCCAAAGGCTAGCCATCCAGTGTGGGATCACAGGCAGTGTCTACCACACATCTGCTAAATGATGAGCTGTGGTCTTCCTCCCTTCCTCGCTTCCCCAACCACCTCACCCACTGGCCATCAAAACTGGGTCAAAAGCATTATTTAGGGTCATGGTATGGTTTGAATTCATGGTCCACACCAGCCTATACATATCAAGAATGTCTCAGATACCTCCCCCCATCTCCAACTAAAAAAAAGAAAGCATGAAAGAAAAGAAAAAGTTTTTTAAAAAAAGGTGCATGCCTAGTATGCATGAAGCTCTGGGTTTGATTCCCATTATGAACCTTCCCCCACCAAAAAAAGGAAGCCTGGTGACCAAAGCCAGCTAGATTAGTAAAATGAAGGCCAGGGCTTGGCACTACAGAATGGACTGTTGGAACAAACTAGAGGCCACCACCCCTGTATTTCCCCTTTTCCTCTCCCAGTAAAGCTTTGCTCCCAATGAAACACTGACCAATGTAAAGAAGAATACTTAGCCTCACCACCAGGCACAGCTAGAGCCCAGAATTTCTTGACAAGGCCAAGTCCCAACCTTGAATTTTTCCCAAAGCCCACGTGTTAAAAGCCTAGTTTCCAATGTGGTAACTGAGAGGTAGAGGAACCTCTTAGCAGTAAGGCCTAGTGGAAGATGTTTAGGTCATTGACCCTTAAAGGGGACTGTGGGATGCTAATCTCTTCTTTGCTTCCCGGCCATGAGGTGACAGATACATGGCCACATGCTGCTGTGGGATGTTCTGTATGCTCTGAATGTGTTGCTCTGATTGGTTAATAAATAAAGTGCTGATTGGCCAGTAGCCAGGCAGGGAGTATAGGCAGGACAAAGAGAGAGGAGAATTCTGGGAAGTGGAAAGCTGAGAGAGGAGACACTGCCAGCCGCTGCCATGAGAAACAGATGTTAAGATACCGGTAAGCCACAAGCCACGTGGCAACTTATAGAATAATAGAAATGGGTTAATTTAAGATATAAGAACTAGATAGCAAGAAGCCTGCCATGGCCATACAGTTTAAAAGTAATATAAGCGTCTGAGTGATTATTTTATAAGTGGGCTGCGGAACTGTGGGGGCTTGGCGGGGGCTTGGCAGACCCGGAGAGAAACTCTCCAGCTACCACATGCCCCAATCATGATATACTGCTTCACCACAGTCTGTTTGCCAATTGGTCATGAAGTGAAGCCTCCAATACTACAAACCTTTCCTCTTTGTAAATGGCACGTCTTGTGTATTTTGTTATGAAGAGGACAACAACAACAACAACAACAAAAAACAACTGAATAACATACCAAGCCTAGAGTCTGATGGAGGGAGTTAGGACAATCACTTTAAAGCACCGGCTTCGAATCCTGGTTGGATCACTTCCGCACCAGGTGAAGCTAGCACACATTAGCATGGAGGCAACAAGCAATTAAAAGTGTGAACTCTGTGGCGGGTTAAGGTGAAATGGCTCACGGGGTAAACACGTTCGTCTCCAACTCTGACGAGCTAGGTTCTGTCCCTGGGACCCACACGGTAAAAAGAACCAACTCGGGAAAGTTGACATCTGACCCCCACATTTGGGCTGTAGCATGTACATGCCCACCCCCTAAATAAATAAAGAATAAAAATGAGCACTTCCAGCCCACATTCTTATAGTTAAATCCTAGCATTGATCTTTCATACGTATCAGATGTTAACCAAGTCACTTAGCCAGCTATTTGCTATCGGAACTAATCTGTGCGTCAATTTCCTTAATTATAAACTGAAAAACTATCACACATCTACTTCATAATGTGGTTATAAGGATTAGATAGAAGAACATGGCACTTCCTAAATTCCCTGTAAATTAAATGGGTTTATAACAATATTCTTGTCACTATTACTTTTTTTTTTTTATTGTTTTGCTAAGTATCCTGACTAGCCAAGGTAGGAACAAGATCATTGCAATATCCAACTTGGTTTTAGACTGGACCATAAGGATGGATGACAAAGGCCAACACTCACTACTTATCTCTGAGATGCACAAAAGGTCCCTTTCTTCACCCTTCTTGTGACTACGGGAAGCTCCAGGCAGTTAGGGCTATGCTGCTGATGGTGGGCCACCCCATCCAGGCCTGGTACTAATCCCTCCAAATAGAACAACTGCTCTCCTTCCTTACATAGAACTTTCTGGACTGAACAACAGCACTGATGTGCACACACCCTGCCTGCCTGCCTAGCCCATGAGGACTGCTCAGGAAGAAAAGTTACTTTCCAACTAGCAGGATTCATGAGGGAACCCTGACTGCTCTCCAGCCAGGCCAGACTCACATGACTGATTCTGAAATGACTGAAGTGCTGAAAAAATAGACTAGTGATCGAGTGTTCTCCTAGCAAATGTGAGGCCATAGGTTTAATCTCCAGCACAAAAAAAAAAAAAAAAAGAAAACAAAACAAAACAAAACCTGTCCCCAAAGTGTGACTGTATCTGTTTGTCCTTTTTCTTCTTCCTCTGTGTTTAAATCCCAGCTGATCAAGTAGAATATGAACTTACACCTCAGCAAGGAGGGGCAATTCCATCACTGATTACCTACCACTCATGGCAGTGGTTAGGGCCCTGTCCCCCAAAGCACCAAATAGACCCATTCCTTCTCTAGGGTCCTCAGACCCAACAAACACAGGCATGCCTATGCGTCTTTCTAGTCTCCCATAAGTGACGTCAGCCCTCAGGTAGCCCAGCTGCGCCTCCCTTGTCTGGGTTTTGGCTTTCCCACCAAAGACTAGGCTAGTGAATTCAGTGACTGGGGGCCATGAGGAGGATGATGGAAAGAGCAGGAGACACAGAACTGACTCAGAGCATCCCCCATGGTAGTTCATTCAGGAGTCCCTTCCTTAGTCATACATAAAGCTGTCTCTAGCAGCAGACGTCCGCCCGAGCACTCGGTGTTGATACTGCTTTGCCAGCACAGATGCGGTAGCTGTCAGCAAAGCCTGGGCAGGACTGGTGGAGCCTTACCTCCCATTGGGTCTCCTCCAGGGCAGGGGCGAAGTTGGTCTTCTCCCGCTCGTAGGACCGCAGCTTGGTCTCCAGCACGTCCTGCTCCTTCATTAGGCTCTCGAGCTCCTGCCGTAGCTGCCGTTTCTCCTGCTGCAGCTGCAGCACCTGCAGCTGGAGCACCTGCTGTGCGCGCTGGCTCTTCTGCGCGGCTGGCTTCAGCTTGCTCTTTGGTTCCGGGCACTCCAGCTCGTCCCGGGTTCGCCTTGGCCGCTCCTCATAGGTCTGACCCGAGACGAACTCCTTCTCATCGAAACTGCGCTGTAGCCTCTGCAGCGCGCTCTCCCTCTGCAGCAGCTTCTGCTCCAGCTCCTGGATGGTGCACTCATCCGTGGAGAGTGGGGAACGCACACATGACGAGCCCTTGTCTCCCTTGCCTGGGTGAGCCAGCTTGCTGCCCCCATCAGAGAACGACAGAGCCTTGAGGCTCATCATGTTACTGTCCTGAAGGATGATGCCTTGCGTGATGTTGTGGGCTGAACCCCCAAAACGGCTGGTAGGCCCCACCGGGGTGACCAGAGGATCCAGCTGGTAGCTGCTGGTGGTGCTATGTGTGGGCAGGCTGGACATGGAGTTCCGGCCCGAGTCAGACAGTGCCCCTGAGCACTGGCCTGGCTTCAGCTCCTGTTCCTTGGGCTTGTCTGGAGGCATGGGGTGAAGCTGGTGGCTGGCACTCTCGGGTGAAGAGTGGAGGATGGCTCCTGACCGTGGCAGCACAGGCTTGAAGGCAGTGGGCCTCACTGCCCCCTTGTCTGAGCTCTGGGGAAACAAAGGACCACACAGGCTTGAACGTCCCTTCCAGACTCATCTCACCTTTCCTCACTGTGGGTGCACATACGCCACCCTCATGAGCCCACCTGAGCTCGGAGCCCAAGTGACACCCTTCTTGGTTGGTAGCCACCCCAAACCTTGTCATTCGCTCTGGACTGGCTGAGTATCAAATGCTTTTCTTGTGTACTTGCATGTGTCTGTGTACATTCACGCCACGGCATACACGTGGAAGTCAGAAGACAGCTTACAGGAAGGAGTCAGTTCTCTCCTTCTACCATGTGGAAGTCAGGCTGTCAGGTTGGTGGCAAGGCCTCAACTGCTGAGCTATCTCACCCACCTCAGTACACCATGATTAAGAAACCCTCTGAGGGAGCTGGAGGCAGTGGTTAAGAGCACTGGCTGCTCTTTCAGAGGACCTAGATTCTATTCCGCACACTCACATGGTGGCTCACAACTGTTTTGTAACTCTAGTTCCAGGGGATCTGATACACTTTTCTGGCCTCTGTGGGTACCAGGCACGCATGTGGTACACGTACATACATGTAGCCAAAGACTCACATGCATAAAAAAATAAAATAAAAATAAACAAATCTTACAAAATAATAAGGAAACACTCTAAGGCCAGGCATGATGGCATATGTCTCTAGTTATTTAACTTGGGAGGCAGAGGCAGGCATATCTCTGTGAGTTTCAGGTCATCCTGGTCTATATAGAGAATTCCGGGCAGCCAAGGCTACATAGTGAGACCCTGTCTCAAACAAACAAACAAACACACACTACTTCTGCACCTAAGAATGTCTTCAGTGATGGCCTAGGCCACCTGGTCCCGCCCTCTACCACCTGGTCCTGCCCTCTAGAGAGGCTGGATGGGGACTGAGATGTGGTACAGTTAGGACAGCAGGCTGCGTCTGCTCAGCACCTCCTTCCCCTCCGCCTCTTCCAGTGAGCCTAGCACAAGACTGTACATCACTACTTCCAGTCCAGGTTGGAAGTTTTCTGAAACTTGCCGTTTCCCTCAGAGGAGGACTCTGCCCTTCACAAGGCCTTTGTTTGGAAAGCTCTTTGCAAACATGGGCATCTTTCTTAATCTAGGTTGGGAATTACTGGCCCTAAAAATCTCATATCTGAAGTGCTCCAGAATCTGCAAGGCTTTGAGTTCAGACAAAGATGCCAAGAGTGGGGAGAAAAAAACACACGCTAGGAGATTTTTGTTTTGTGCATAAATCATTTAAAACATTATATAATCATCCTCCACTTTTGTGTGTCAGGTATATATGAAACATAAATGAATATTGTGCTTAGATGTCTCATTATGTCTGTACAAATATTTCATAGTCTGAAAGAGGACAGCCCTGAAACCCTGGAACTCCTGTTCCCAAGCATTTCAGGTAAGGGGTATTTAACCTGTGTTTTCAAGTCATTGACTCTGCCACAGAGTGGCCATGGGGACTAAATAGGTAACTTGTTTCCAATGTGCACTAGTGAGCTTATGAGAGCCTGAACTGTTGGAGGGGCTAGATGTCTAAATACCCAGGGCTCTTGTGGGCATCCTTGCTCATTGAACAAGAACAAAATCCCAGGGCCCTTCTCCAGCCAAAAACCAGGGACCAGAAACCAAACCACAGGTAGGGCAGGGTGAGAATGCTCACCTCCTAGAGGCCTCTAGAGAGCGTCTTCCTCCTCCTGTCAACTCTTCCAGGGGGTAAGAGCCCCTCTTCTTCCCTAGCCTGTGAACTGGCTGACATTTGGCCTACTTGGACCACCCAGGTTATGTCAGAGCAGAGTCCAGAAAGGACTCTTTGCCCTTTGCCTTTGCTGCAGGGCACACCTCAAATTTCCCATGTAGGGGATAGACTTTTGATCTCCGCAGTGAGGCCAAATACTTGCGCTCTCACCACTGCTGCTCTGGCTTCTCAAAGGCCTAAATGCTTGGATCAAGGTGCTCATCCCTGCTACTTCTCACCCTGTTCCAACTCCCCCAGACACCCTTGTCAAAGAACCTCACTTACCATTTCCAGCTGATTGGAGAAGGGCATGAGCTTAGGTGGGGTGGCTGGGTCAAAATCTATCCCAACCTGACCCCCCATGTCCCCACTGGATAGGGCTGTGTAGTCTGGGCGGTGGGAGCCTCGGGCCTTCTGGCTGACCTTGATGTAGAAGAAGTCTTCGCTTTTCCCCATTTTGGAACTGGACTTGCCGCGTCCTGAGTCCTGGGAGAAGCCAAATCTCAGCAGCCCGTCCGAGTAGCGATTGAGCTTCTTGAGGTGGGAAGATTTGCGTAGTTTGTACTGTGAGGCGCGGCAATGCTTGCTGTGGAAGCTGTGGCCTGAGATGAGGCTGCTGACACTGCCCATGGTGACACGTGGCCAAGGGCCTGCAGGGTAGACCAGGGGCCTGGAGACACTGTTGCAGCAAAATGTAGTCCTGGCGCAGCCAGGGGGCTGTAGTCAGAGCAAAACCCTCTCAGAGTCTGGGAGAGCCATGGACCTGGAAAGAGACACAGAGAGGTCATAGACCTAGACACAGCACCGCCACGATGATGTCAGGCGTGTTATTCCTACCATTGAAAGCTGGATGGTAGAGAAATGTGTCAGTCAGATGCTAGCTCTGCCTCTTCTATCTATGAGTGTTTCCATCATTCTGATGATATGAACAGGCCAGAGTTAGGTGTCATCCTATGCACTGGCCATCCAGTGGAAGCTGAAACACTGCACAGGATCATGGAACCCATATGTCACTACCCATGGATCACCATATGGATAGATAAGCCCACACCTAATCTACGGGACCCGTTTCAACTACTATGCTAAAGGAGAAGTCAGGATGTTTATGAGGAGGGGCACAGAGTTCTGTATGCCCAGGGAGTACTGAGGTTTAGATGCACCCATCTCCAATGACATATGCTCATGGTATTGGGGAATGTGATTTGAACTCACTAGTCTTAGATGAGATCGTGATGTAGGGGGCCTCATGATGGCATTAGCGGCTCTGTAAGAGGAAGTAAATCCAGGTGTGGTAGCGCATACCTATAATCCTAGCACTTAGAGGGTAGAGGCAGAAAGATGGAAAATTCAAGGCTAGCCTGGGCTGCATGTTAAATTAAAGACAGAAAAAGCCTAGGCTACATCATAGTCAGAACCCATCTTTTTAGAAAAGGAGAAAGGGGGAACAGGGAGGAAGAGGAAGAGGAGGAACAAGAAAGAGACATATTTGGACACTTGCTCTATCTGGAAATGTGCTGTCCTGTATAATCCTCTTCCCTGGGGAGTGGGGGTGTAAAGAGCACTTCTTCACAGCAAGAAGATCTTGACCAGATATGAATGCCCTACCCTTCTTGAACTTTTTTTTTTTTTTTTTTTTTTTTTTTCTGGAGCTGAGGACCGAACCCAGGGCCTTGTGCTTGCTAGACAAGCGCTCTACCACTGAGCTAAATCCCCAATCCCCTTCTTGAACTTCTTAGGCTTCAGAACTGGGAGCTGAACATGCCTATATTCTTCATAAATTATCCTGGTTATGGCCTTCTGTCATAGCAACAGTGATGTTGTCAGAGTTCCTTAGACGAGATCTCAAAAACCTGAGAAGCAGGCCATGGGAATCTGGGGAGGACAAAGCTTCAAGAAGCTACAAGTACAAAAGGCCTGAGAACTTGAGGCAGAGGGTGCTCCTTGGGGTCAGCTGGGACACCATCCTGACTGGAAAGCCGCTAGGTTGGCAAGGCAAACTGGAGAAGCAGCAGCAGGAGAAGAAGCAGCAGCAGCAGCAGCAGCAGCAGCAGCAGCAGCAGCAGCAGCAAGCAGGCAGAGAACCTGCAGGTAGGTCCATGGAGCGGGAAGCTGGGCAATGGCAAGGATTTTAGCTCGACTGAGACAGAGAGGAGTGTAAGGAAGGGACAACTTCATTTCCTGTACTGCGGAAGGCCACTGGGGCAGCTGGGTAAAGGGGCTGCCGAGGGGCTCAGCTGTTCCAGTGACTGATTCAGTTGGGCCGGAGTAACTGGGAACTTTCAAGGCTGGTCTGACAGGGTTTGCAGATGGACTTGGTAAAGTGAGCGAGAGAAAGAGAAGTCAAGAAGGGCTCTGTGGGGTCTAGGAGGACAGAGGCTGGAGAACGTACTTCATTGGTAATGCCCTGGCAACAGAGAAGACATTCTAGAGAGACGCTAAAACAAAGGATCTCAAAGAATTAAAAGTTTCCCTAGGAATCTTGAGGGAGGGATCTGAAGCCCTCCTGACAAGCCGGAGGGGGTGTTGTCTCTCGGGAGATTTCACACAGTTCTGACAACTTATGGGAGCACCCTGCAGGAGCGACTGAGTCCATGATGGACAGGACCAACCCTTTACCAGGACTGCTTAATTATGTGTACCCCCAGCCCTCAAGTCAAACCTCAAATCAGTTACTCTGGAGATGGACTTGAACAGGAGTGCCACTTACCCTTCAGCTATTCCTCCTCCCCACACATCCACATTAAATAAATCTCCCTTCTCTGATTGTTCACTAGTGCTTGTCTCTTTAATTGGTATACTGGGGATGGATGGCAGAGCCTAGCTCATTGGGGCTGCCAAAGCCCAGGCTGTTATTTAAAATTCTATTAACAGTAGAGAAGTTACCAAACATGCACAAGGACCTAGATTCTATCCCTAGCATGCACATGAGTGTACACACACATAAATACACACACACACACACACACACACACACACACACACACGAAAGAATAAAGAGAGAGAAATAGAGAGAAAAAGCAAATAAATAATTTAAAGAATTACTTTTTTAAATTAATGATTTTTATGAGGCAGCCAGAAGCAAGGGTTTATCACTAATTGAAACAAGAAAGATCACAAGCTGAGCATCTATAGGTGAGTTGAGCTGAAGAATGGGGTTTGGTTTGAGACCGTAGTTTGTGAAAGCTGATGGGTACCTGGGCTTGATGGAGTAGGCTGTAGGCAGTGAGGGAGGCACCGGAGCTGCAGATTTACAGCAAAGGTGTGAGTGTGCAGAGACAGCTGATAAGGAGCTGCAGCTGCAGAAAGACAAGTCTGGGGATGGATGGGTTCAGGGAGCAAGCTCAGGAGGCAGGGAGGACGATGAGAGCAGAGGCTGTCCACGCCTCCTTCCTGCAATTCTGCACACTGTGTTACTCAAGCCTAGGTCCTGTCTTCTATTGTGTGGATTCCTGGGATCAAACTCAAGCCCTCAGGCTTGGTGGCAACTGCCTTTACCCAGTGAGCCATCTTGCTGTTCCCGTTTTACCTCTTGGGCAGATGGCTCCTTCTTTCTTGTACAGCGCGTATACATTGGTGAGGATTATACACACCATGTTATAAGGCCAGACCGCTGGCTTTGGCTAAGAAAATTTTCAATATGAAAACCAACTTGTATTGGTTTTGGGGTCTTCCTATATGGCTCTGGCTGAGTTGATACTAGATAGCCCAGACTGCCCTCAAGCTCAAGTCAATCCTGCTGCCTTACTCTCCCAAGTGCTAAGATTACAGATGAACCACCAAGCCTGGCTGAAATGTCCACACTTAAATAGGAACTGTAGGAAGATGGAGCATGCTTACGGGGTGCAGTGTGATGCTTGGCACAGGACGTGTGCCCCTACAGATAGGTCTAGGATAAACAGAAGCCTATGACAGCATGGTGCCTTCAAAAGCCAGTGACAGATGAAGTATAACTGCAATACGGGGCATGTGTGTGTTAAATTTGAATGCTAATGGATTCCTACCAGCGGATGTGTTTGAATACTTGGGTCCCAGCTGGTGGCACTGTTTTGGGAAGTTGTGGAACCTTTTGGACTGGGATCTGACAGGCAGACACAGGGCCATATGATTAAAGCAAGAGGGACATAGCCAGTTCTTGTTTCATCCAGAGTTCTCTGTTTCCTGATCCATCAAGATGTGAGCAGCAGGGCTGCAGAGATGGGTCCATGGATGAAGGGTTGGCCGCAAGTGGGAGGCTAGAATTCAGATTCCCAGAACCCATAAGTATAGGGCAGGCACGGTGACCCA
>CABHPH010162265.1:0-10055 GCA_902168325.1 Peromyscus nudipes | reverse complement strand
CACAGAGATCCACCTGGCTCTGCCTCCCGAGTGCTGGGATTAAAGGCATGCGCCACCACCGCCCGGCGAGACCTGGTTTCAGTGGAGAAAGGTAGATACTGAGCTTGGATGAAGAAGGATGCTTGACACCAACTTCTGGCCTCCGTGTACTTATGGATATGTACATGTGCACCTCCATACATGTGTACCCACATACATGTGAACACACATACACACACATATGCAAAAAACAAAACAAAAAATGTGAAGAGCCCCAACTGCATACCCTGGCCACCATGCTTTCTCTGCCTTGACAGGCTATGTGACCCTCTCAAACTCTGAGGTGAGATCAACCTTCCTCCCCTCCTGCAATTTGCTTCTGTCAGGATTCTAGTGCAGCAACAAGGAAGGCAAGTGATAAACATACTAAATAAATCTGTTTATGGCTGTTATGCCTGCCATCTCCTCTCCCCTGGCTCTTGTATCAAAGGTGAGATGGCCAATGCCTTTCCCTGTTTGTTTGTTACACACAACACAACACTGTGTGTCTACGGAGCAAACTCTTCCAGGCTTCCCATCACGCTCACAGTAAATCTTTTTTTTTTTTTTTTTTTGGTTTTTCGAGACAGGGTTTCTCTGTGTAGCTTTGCACCTTTCCTGGAACTCACTTGGTAGCCCAGGCTGGCCTCGAACTCACAGAGATTCGCCTGCCTCTGCCTCCCGAGTGCTGGGATTAAAGGCGTGCACCGCCTCCGCCCGGCGCTCACAGTAAATCTTAAGGCTCCTCTCCACATCCTGAACCCTTTTCTGACATCCACAGTCACAGCCACACTGCTTCTCTCTGGGCACCGAGCACAAGAGGCTTTGCCCACTCCGGGCATGCTCATCTGCTCTTGGCTGCCTAGCCTCCATATGCGTGACTCTCGCCCTTTGTTCTCAACTTACCTCCTTGTTACCTAGACAAGTACAGCTCCTTCACTGCTTTCCACAAGCAACCCACTTATTTTCCATCTAATAATTCCTTTAGCCTATAATACTCCTATTTTAAAATGTAGTTTATCGCACATATCTCCACCATGTTTGAATTCTGTGGCAACAAATACTTTGTATCTGTGGCAACCAGAACAAAACTGAGGAAGATTAATCAGCAGCTCAGAAAGCTACTGTAATGCCTCAGACAGTCAGCTCACCCCTGAGCAATGGGGGCCTTGAACTTAGATCTGCATGTCCCCACCTGTTAGATAAGCATAGATCTATACTATCACATGCTGTTGAGGATGTAGACTCAGAGATATTTAGCTCCTGTCCCAGTGACCAATGTGAGTCCCTAAGGTTGGGAGAGAACCTGGAGGAGAAAACAAGGACCAGAGCCTCCAGCCACACCTTCATTTCCTTTAAATACAAATACCAGGAAGGTTCCGGGCACCCTGAGTGGCAGCCTGGGTGACTCTGATTTGCTGTGCACAAATTTCATGCTGGGTGCTCAGAATTGAGAGAAAACAAAGAACATTAGGAGGAAAGGGAGGTATGGACAAAGGACAGATGCCTCTGGTCCCAAGGAGAGCAGTCCTGTCACTTAGTCTATACACCCTCAGGTCTTAACATTCAGGGAGCTGTCAAGTTCAAGCTTTCTCTGAGATCCACTTGAAACCAAGCTGATTACTCCTTAAGTGTCTAGACTTGTTCTGCCGTCAACTCAGAGAGCATTCCAGCAAACTTGGTTGTAATCCAGCCTTATTCTCACCCACCCCCCTCAGACTTGATGCCTCTCTCCTCTGCAAGGACAGGGTGAAAGGGCACCTTCCAATGCCTGGGAAACAAGATTTCATTGGCCAAGGGGAAAAGCAGGAGCCATATAGATCTTAAGAGATTTGGGAAGAGGAAAAGAAGAGGAAAGAAGCCACTCTGAGTGTGGTAGGGTAGCCTAGGCTGCAGGAGCTCTTAGGAACTTCACAGATGAGTCTGAGTTATTAGCAGACGTCATGTCTGAGGAGCTCCAAAGAGGACAGGAACCCAAAACAGCCTCCATTTCTCAGAATCTCTACCCGGGGGAATTCAGGACCTCCCTATCCCTGCTCCCCAGCAGCACCAACATTCACCCCTCCTCCAGTGGCAACCTGGACTGAACTTCACTACATCAGTACAGGAAATGGGCAAGATAACCGAAAGCCCGCAATTTTGACCCTTAGGTGGGAATGGGGAGGGATGTCTCTGTCACTCTTTCTCCACTCCTGTCCTGCACTCTCCTCTTCAAAGGAAGCCAGGGCTGAAGCAGATGTGACACATTCTTGTTTATCCCCTCCAGAAAGTGGGAGGAGAAGCATGGAGGTGAAAGGTGTTTGTCTGAATTCCAAACCAATGGTCTTCCTTCCCATGGAGTAAAGCAGCTGGCCCTCGCCCACAACATACACGGGCTTCAGGCCTGGGAGAGAAGTTCCGGGCATCCATGCATACGTCTCCTGCTGCTCTTGCCCACACAGCAGAGAAGGCCAAGCTCAGGATGAGCAGCCTCTAGCTGCTCACTTGGTTCTCTCCCTCCCACAGCTCTCCCTTCATCTGGAACCCCTTCTTCTACAGGGAGGGGTCTGGGCTGGAGGAGGTGAGGCAGGTAGGACAAACTGGCTTCTGGTTTGGCACTCACAGCCATGCCATGGACCCCTCGCTGTTTCCAGGAACAGTTGTCAGAGATGCTGTTCCTGTGAGAAGTGCCCAGTGCTGCAGTCCCCATCCAGGGCGTCACACAGACCCCACATATGGGGCCCAAACTTGGAAGCAGGTAGAGACCACAAATCTTCCCTGGGCTCACTTTCCAATCACAACATGAGGCTGAATTTGATTCACTTTTGTGTTTTTAGACTTCTCAAGAATTTAATAAGAATTACTGTCCCCTCATCAGAAAAATGCACTCTACAAGCTCTTGGCTAAGACTTCTGAGGACTCCTTGGCCACTAGCGCCTGACCCTTGATTGACCTAGTTTAAAAACATGAATACATGCTCTAACATGAACTCTGGGAAGAAAGTTTGGCCTTGGCGTATGGACTTGACTTTGCCGCTTCCCCCTAGGGACTGGAAAGAAGGGAAATGGGAGCAAGGACAGGGTGACAAAGCAAAGAAAATGAGTGGCATGACCTCAGTCCCCTCAGAAGTTCAGGCCCAGCTGCCCTAGTTCCTAAGATGTGGGCGTGTTTGAGACTGACTTCCAAAGGAATGTCTAGGCCAGGCATGGTGGTTGTACTACTTAGGAGACTGAGGCAAGAGAATAATTAATTAGGGACCAGCCTGGGCTAATTAGGGACCAGCAAGGCCCTGTCTCAGGAAAATAAAAAGGAGATAGGATCACCAGGTGTTTAGACTGGGAGGCCCCCTAGTGAAGGTCACAGTGCTCAGGGTACTGTGTCTCAACTCGGCTGTTCTTGTGCCTGGCAATCCATGATGCCATCTTCATTCTTGTGTTTCATTCTTATTTTAATAAAGGGTTTTAAAAGTTGAAATACTCACAAAACTAACCCAAGGGCTGGAGAGGCTAAGAGCACGTTCTGCTTTTGTCGAGGGCCCGATTCAGTTTCCAGAACCCACACAGTGGCTCACAGCAGTCTGTAACTACAGTTCTGGGGGATCCAATACCTTCTTCTGACTCCCTAAAAGCACCAGGGGTGCACAAACAGCACACGTGAGTGAGCACACACATACACACACACACACACACACACACACACACACACGAACATACGTGCAAAACATACAGGAAATTAATTCACAGGAATAAATCTTACAATTAAAAAAAATTAACTCAAGCACTCCATGAAGTATGGACAATTGTTAAAATGTGGACATGTTGGTTTCAGAAATAAAACATGGCAGAGTTGAGCTCCCCTCCCACATTTTCCCCAAGCTCTCTCCCCAAGGGAAGCCAGTCCCATGAATTTGACAGGAACATATTTGGATCATAAAACATTTTAACATATTCTATATTGATGCTATATGCTTCTTATACAAATGTTTTGCTGCTTAACTTCATTCAGGTCACAGTGAGGTATAGGGCTTGTATCACCTATTGCCTGGGTGCCTCTGTGGGAAGCTAGTTCTTCACACTGCAAACACTCTCTGCTCAGACCTAGCCATTGTGTTGCAAAACCTCTCCTATATATGACAACTTTGGCACATACATGAGAGTTTTTCTAAATTTGCTCTATTGAGGTCTTGAAAGCTGTCTAGGTTTTAAAGACCCCCAGTCTTTAGCTGAATCCCTCCAGGACAGCTGACACCTGAGCCCCTTATTAGCCAAGAAGGAAAGCAGGAAGATGAGACACAAAGCCCCCAAATCACACTTTGCCCAGTCACAAGAAGGCAAGGGCAGGGTCAGTCACTTTATGGCATGGCAAATCTGTGGCTGGATTTTTCTTAAGAGATGCTGTCACTGTGGAGGGCGTGGGAGGAGCCCTGGGGGTAAAGAAGCTTCTGTCAGAAGAATCTCAGCAAACCTGCAGCAGCCAGATGGGACAAAGAGCATTTCCATGAGACCTCCCATAACATGGGAGCCAGAGAGACCTTGGACATCCTATGTGTGAATCTTCATGATGTAGAGGCTATATCGTGATGTATGAGCCAAGGGGGAAGGGACTATACCAGATTATATACTTTAAGTTTCAGGTCTACAACACACTTTTTAAATACTAATGGGACAGGGCCAGCTGGGTACCATTTATAGATGGGACCAGTCAGAAATAGCACCAACTACTCTTTATGGGTGATACATAGATAAGTGCATGGTGTATGTGTGTGTGTGTGTGTGTGTGTGTGTGTGCCAATTAGAATACAAAGTGTATGAGAGCATATATAAGCATGTGACTATGAGTATGTGCACAAATGTGAACACACGTATGTGTGACTGTGTGTATGATTGTGGACAACACTATGTGTGACCGTGTGTATGAGTACATGTGCATGCATGAGTACCAGTGCAAACATGAGTTAGAGCAGGGATGATTGTAGGAATATGTGAGGAGCAAGTGTGTATATATGTGAACACGTGAGTTTGAGAATGAAAGCATGATTGTGGGAGCTTGCGTGTATTTCATTAGGAGAGTGTGTATGTGGGAGGGGGAATCTGTCTGTTCATTTTTTTGTGAGTCCTGTCTCCAGGTATGGTTGGCAGCTTCTGGGTAGGGTAAAAGCTCTGCCCCATCCTGCCCATCCCTCTAAGAAAAAAGTTCTAATTTTGGTTCTGGAACCACATCCTTATTTTTCCTATATTCAGCTCTCTCTTCGGGACTCATTCATAAACACAGTCCCTTGGGGCAGAGCATGGGCAAGCACGGTGGAAAACACAGTTCTCCTGAAGGACTAGAATCTACTCAAGGCCATTTCCTCTATAAAGGAAGATGAAACCCCCTCCTGGCCTGTCTCCTTGTGCATCTTCCTGTTGTAAACAGATGTCTGAGTCAACCGATCACCTCAGAGAGAAGTGGATTTACCCTCTACCACCCCAAAGTAGTCCTGTTCAAAGTCTTTGACCAAGACAAAGAAATGTAAACCAGGGTTTCTGTTTCCAAGGATCTGAAAGAGATGCCAGGTACAGACCCAAGTAGGAGTTTAAACAGCAACACAGACTTAGCTGAAAGGCCAAGACACTCGAGGTTGCCAAGTTGCTGAGAGCCTGGGCCCCCCTGGCCCTAGTATAGCAATGCTCTCCCGTGATTTTGTGTAGGAGGTGAATGCTCAGACTGCAGTTGTCTGCCCCGTCTGTCTGGCCAGGCCACCATTTCCAGCCTGTGCTTTAACCCTTCGCTTCAGAGTCCAGTGTGAAGGACGGCTGTTCTCTGTGAGGAGCCACACAATGGACAGATGCCAGGCTGGAAGTTAGGGAACATGAACTGATTCGGGTTCTGCCTCATTCCACCTCTGGGCCCCTCATTTCACCTTCTGGACTTGGCTCACTGTTGTTCCTGGCACAACAGTACACAGGAAGAAACCACTCAGTTCCATTCATCAGGCTCCCCTATCACCACACTCCTTATCCATTCTCAACAAAGGACCACAGATAGACGGACCCACTCCCATCTGATAGAAGAATCACTATCAATCAGGATCTCCATTTCCTTGAGTGTTGGATAATTGCAGCTGATAGCAACTCCAGCCGTCACCAACATAGAAGGAAATTAGAAAGATACATGTTGACCAAAATTAAGGAAAAAACAACACTGGCAGACTGTGATGGCTAAAACTGTGAACTTGACAGGCTCTAGGAAGAAGACCCAGGGGCATGTGTGTCAGAGAGTTCTAGCCTGGGTTATGTGGGTGTTACAATTTCACAGGCAA
This sequence comes from Peromyscus nudipes, assembly GCA_902168325.1. Classification (NCBI taxonomy): domain Eukaryota; kingdom Metazoa; phylum Chordata; class Mammalia; order Rodentia; family Cricetidae; genus Peromyscus; species Peromyscus nudipes. The sequence goes on along the minus strand of CABHPH010162265.1, from coordinate 3,757 downwards.
GGGTCCCTGACTATATGAGAAGGAGAAAGTAAGCTAAGAATCAGCGTTGTCCTTCTCTCCTGCCTGTCTGTAGTAGATGTGACAGCTGTCTCATGCTGCAGCTGCCATGGTTTCCCCTACACACACACACATTCTCCCCACACATCCCGTCACACACAGCCCAGGGAGAGCCAGAAGTGCCGCCTTCTCCCTCTTCCCCTTCTGGATATGCAACCCAGTCGCCCCTACCCCAGAAGTAACTAGAAAGATGGCCTCATGATGCCTCATTGAACCCTCCAACTGGGAGCCAAATAAGCCCTTTCTTCCTGAACTTTCTTTTGTCAAGGTACAAAAGAAGTTTCTTTTGTCAAGGTACAGCAATGGGAATGGAAACTAATAGCGGCCAACCAGACCTTCTGAAATTAGGAGGGAGTGTGGAAAGATGTAAGGACTCCGCCCTCATATGTCTTCAAGTCGAGATAGTGAGTCCTAGCACTGGGGAAATGGCTCAGCGGATAAGGCATTTACTGTGTAAGTGTTAGGACCAGAGTCTGGAGCTCTAGAAGCTGCATAAAAGCAGCATGGACTCAGGAATCAGCTCCAGCTTCACCTAGAAACCCTTTGTCAATAAATAGACATCAATAGAGAAAGACACCCGGTATCAACCTTTGACTTCTACAAGCATACCCACACACATTCTCATGTATCAGTACACACATATGCACAGGCCCTTCGGAAAGGGTCTCCCTATATTCCCCCCTTGCTACTGGGGAAGAGTTCATAGCATCTTCTAGGCAGAAATGCTTCTGCCTCCAGTAGGAAGGCTACTCAATCTCACAGACCCGTGCAACTAGTCTGAGGCATCTGTCAGCTGCACCAGATTGATGGATCAGCCTCTAGGCACCTCTCCAAAAGAGGTCTCTCAAGGACTAAGGGGCATGTGCCCAGGGCTAATTGAGCACCCTTTGATGACACCCACCCCCAAAGCAAGCAACGCACTCTGCTCTGCCCGATTCAGCTTTTCCTATCCAGAATTCCTTCCAGTGTTTCAGCTCCTTGTCCTTGACCCTGCACTCTTTTGCTTGGGGGTGGGGTGAGGTAGGGGTGAGGTGCGGAGCAAGGCTAGGGAAGGGGTGAGCTCACTTTGCAAGCTTCAGATGCCTGGAGGGCTCCATGTGCAGAGCTCAATACCTACTTTCTGAGTGAATAGATGAATGAAATGAGAGGCAAGAACGGAGGAGGAAGGGGTGGGGAGCGTGGGCGATGAGAGGCGAGGCTGACGGTGCTGAGGTGCTAATGGGGAGCAGGCTGTGGTGGGTTGAGAGCAACGGCCCACACAGCTCTCAATTAAGTGAACTTGGATGCAGAGACAAGGCAGAAAGGGAAAGGGTAATCACCGACAGGCTGAGTCATTCCGTGGTCGCACAATCAGAAGCAATTCTGCTTCTCACTGCTCTGGAGGAATCGAAAGCCACTCTGCCTGGCAGCCTTTTGTGTGCAGGTCGGCAGCATTCAGCCACCAGCTGAGCCTCCCTCCATACCGGTGGGTAGCTTGTGTCTCAGCAGCTGCTGATTGACACCTCTCCTCAGGAATATGATTGCAGCTCCAACCTCCCCCATTTCAAACATAAAGAAGCCCCAGTTACATGCAAAGCTCAGGCAAAGTCAGCCCACTGCCACTGGGGTAGCTGCTCCTACAAAAGCAAGTGGAAGGCATTCTCTTCCCCGTACACGGCTCTCAGTGCTCTGGGTGCCAATGCCTGGCAGGCTGGGCAGTACTGGCATGGGACAGACAGTCGGACAGATGGACGAAAGAATGGAGATTCTGATCTTAGAGAACAGAATGTGTGAGAACAGCAAGGGGGATTGGACAGCTGGTTAGGTACTTTGCCATCTCATGTGGACAGACAGAAATGATTTTGAGGCAAAGTTCAGGTTGGTAAGGATCTGAGAAACGAGTGGTAAAACAACCGTGGATTTGGGGAAGGGGAAAGTTGACATACTGTTAGCACCGTGACATTCCTGGCTCTGGGCAGTCGAGCTGGCATTTGGTCAGCATTTGGCCAATCAGATATCCCCAAGTCTTCATGCTAGGCTGGATACATCTCAAGCTCCTTGAATCCTGAGGGTTAATGACTCTGAGGAGTGCTTCTGTGGTTCTCTTCGACATTCTGATTTTTCCAGTCACTGTTTCTGGGTCTACCTGGAGATCCTCTCTACTGACTCATCCATGCTTTTCCATCCGAAAAGCCAGAGGCAAGGATCTCCTTCCTAATGGCATCCTTTGAATACAGAAGTTGTTGGGGTCCCTTCTGTGACATCACAGAGGCAACTCCTCCCCAACACGGGCCTGAGGCCCATCTGGCAGACAGGGCTAAGAGGCCTTGGGAGTTGGCAGGCACAGAAAGAACTTGGCCCCAGGTTGCCGATGAAATGACAGATGGAGAAATATTTAAATGAATAAATAATAAGTAAAGACAGTGTCTCACGTAGCTCAGACTGGCCTTAGACTTCTAGCTGTAACCTTACTACACAGCGGAGGATGACCTTCAGTGTCTGATCCTCCTGCTTCTAAATCCCATGTGCTGGAATCATAGCTACTGATCATCACACCTCCTTTATGTGGTGCTAGGAATTGAACCCAGGACTTCCAGCCTTCTTGACAAGCACTCTACTAGCTGAGCTATTATCACCAGCTCTGTGAGAACCTCTAAGCACAGAAATGCTTCAGCGTTCCACCCTGAGAAGCCACGGCAGGGTCCGTGACTGTCTGAGGGCCATCAGTAAGGCAGAAGCGTAATCCAGCACCACAAGCCTGCTTCCTGCTTGAGTCTGTCGTTAACTTCAGAAGAAAGGGTTGGGTAGGAATGGCGTTCCACACAGAAAGGTACCATTTTAAAAAATATTCAGATCAGACTCAAAAATGAGATCAGGTGCCTAGGCTGCACCCCAGCAACCTGAGACTTCCCATGTCATCATCCATCATCAACGCTGGGGAAGGCCAGGTAGAAGTTTGTAACTTGTAACAAGAGTTGAAACAGGAAAAGGTAGAAATCCCTTGGCCACTTACAAGCTCCGGGGGGGGGGGGGGGTCTGCCTTAAGCAGGGAGGGAGGGAAACTCCCGAGGTGGGAATGGTGGGCTGGTGTGGGAGAAGAAGGGGGACAATGAAGTGAGCAGCTAATGAATGCTGCCTTAAAAGGCTCTGTTTCTCCATGCTCTGCCACTCGTTCATCCCTACCCCATAGGTACCCTCCTTCTTCATACCCACCGTGTGTGTGTGTGTGTGTGTGTGTGTGTGTGTGTGTGTGTGTGCGCGCGCGCGCGCGCGAGTGTTGGGGGTATGTGGTGAGCAGGTATGATATTTGTGTGGGTATGTTTGTCATGTGTGTTTGTTTATGCCCTGTTGTGCCGGGTGGGAGTGGGTGGGTGTTCGGGAGTGGGGAACACAGGAGAGATACTAACTGGTGGATTATAAAATGTAGGAAGCACTGCAAAGCCCTGGCAGAGAGCTCAGCTCAGACTCCCAGTCCTGGTGCTTGGTCGGTTTTGTCTGCTCCCTTGAGGCAGATGCCTCTACATAGCGGGTGAACCTGAGTGTGTTATAGTGCATGCTCCATAGCATGGGCCATTCCTGGTGTGTTTCTACCTGACTTGAGTTAAAAACTTCTTTCAGGCCGGGCGGTAGTGGTGCACGCCTTTAATCCCAGCACTCGGGAGGCAGAGGCAGGCGGATCTCTGTGAGTTCGAGGCCAGCCTGGACTACAGAGGGAATTCCA
>CABHPH010162264.1:36265-63134 GCA_902168325.1 Peromyscus nudipes | reverse complement strand
CAAGGGCTCCTCCTTCTGTTGAGTCTGTGTGGTTGTTTTCTTTCTCAAATGGCAGTTTCCTTTGTTCTTAATTTACTCTGCCCTTCTCTTCACCCTTGGTGTTCAATGTTGTACCTTGTCTTCTTCGTGCTAGCTCCCCTCCTCAACAAAATCTCACTGTGGGGTACTTTCCTGGGCTGAAAATGGTGTGTTGCCATGCTAGAATCTTAGTATTTGATGGTTTTCTCAGCTACACTCAGAGCCCTACTGCTGTGCTTCAATCCTGTGATGCAAATTACTCTACTTTTCCTTTACTTACACGATATTTGAAGTTTGTGGACTCTCTCTTCCTCTCCCTGTCCCTATAATTTCTGTCACCTTGTCCCTTTCTATTTCTTTTTCTCTCTCCCTCTCTTGAAACACGGTCTCACGTTGTAGCCCACGCTGGCCTCAAACTCCCAATCCTCCTTTTATCTCACTGAAGATTTAGGTGGTCAGAGGGGATGTAGAGATCCCTTGTCGAGTGTTTGGGTTTCAGAAGAAGTGGAGAAATTTCCACTGGGCCATGTCTGTATGATTGTCAGAACCTAAACCGTAAGATAAACAAGTACACCCTTAGTCTGTGTGCTTTCAACAGGTCTAAACCTTGATTATGATACAATGTATGGGGTTATGATCGGATCCTGTAAAAAGTGCCCTTATCTATATCTGGTTTAGTCCTAACATGCTTCTCTTATTAGTCACATACATTTTCACAGGTTCAGAATTTATCATATATACTGATCTCTAACTTTGTTGTAAGTAAATGAGTCATAACTCCTAAATATTCTTTACAGTATATTTAGCTCACCCTAGGTTCCTCCATAGAGTCAGCTTATTTTTCGCACTTAGTCCCTACAGAGTAATATTTTAAATTCAGAAAATACAACACATTGCTTTCCTTATATTTTCCCTTAGTGATGGAAAATGCCACTTCAGTGGATGAGTTCCTCTTGCTAGGTCTGACCAGTGTTCAAGAGCTGCAGCCCATCTTTTTTGTGATGTTCTTAATCATTTACTTGCTGAATTTGGTTGGAAATGGAGTGATATTAATGATCATCATTTTGGAGAGAAGGCTTCACTCCCCTATGTACTTCTTCCTAGGAAACCTTTCCTGCCTGGATATTTGTTACTCTTCCGTGACTCTTCCCAAGGTTCTCATCAACCTCATCTCCAGGCACAGAACCATATCTTTCCTTGGCTGCATCACCCAGCTACATTTCTTCCACTTTCTGGGAAGCACAGAGGCCATCTTGCTGGCTGTGATGGCCTTTGACCGTTTTGTGGCTATCTGCAGCCCACTCCGATACACTGCTATCGTGAATCCTCAGTTGTGCATCCTGTTGGCAGCTGTGGCCTGGATCACCAGCTTCTTCTATGCTCTGATGCACTCTGTCATGACTGCTCACTTGAACTTTTGCCACTCTCACAAACTCAGTCACTTCTTTTGTGATGTCAAGCCCCTCTTAGAAGTGGCCTGTGGCAACACAGTGCTGAATCAGTGGCTGCTTTCTGTTGTTACAGGCAGCATATCCATGGGGGCCTTCCTCCTTACACTCCTCTCCTATTTCTACATCATTGCCTTTCTTCTTTTTAAGAACCAGTCCTGCAGAATGCTAAGGAAGGCTCTGTCCACTTGCACCTCCCACTTTATGGTGGTTTGTCTTTTCTATGGACCTGTTGGCTTCACGTATATCCGCCCTGCCTCTGCATCAGCCTCTTCCATGAGTGAGGATCGGATGGTGGCCATCATCTATAGTGCAGTCACCCCAGTGCTGAACCCACTGATATATACCCTTAGGAACAAGGAGGTGATGCTGGCTCTGAAGAAGATCTTTGGGAAGAAGCTGTTTAAAGACCACCAGGTACATGGAAGAGACCAAAGTACATGAAGACATTTCACTCTAATAAATGGGGAGTTAACTTTTTCCCCTCTCTCAGGAGTTTTGAGGATTTCAGGCAAAATAGGAAGTTCAAATCACATGGGAATAAACAGAACAATTTATAGTATATTAAAATAAGAATTTTAATGTGTCAAGGGGGTTTCACAATATCCATAGCACATATACCAGGGTAATTAAGTGGTGTGGAAATCTAAATGAAAGCAGGAGGGACTGAGAGAGATGAGACCAAGTTATTGATATATATTAGACAACTTGTCTGGTCTTTGCCCTGGGTTCCTGGAAGACAGCTGCAAAAACCTTAAGTGTCTTAGTAATTCATCTGGCTCACGCTTGAGTTTATGTTCACAATAGGTTTTATGATAGGCTCCAAGCAAACCTCAGATGGGAGGTGGTTTATGACAGAAAGATTATATGATTAGGAATCTGGGGATTTGGTGACAATAGCTTGATTCTTTAGTGAGGAAGTTTAGAGATTAAGTTCAGCTATGAGGCAAAAAAAAAAAAAAAAAAAAAATGAACCTAAGTAAGGAAGTCTTAGTAGGAACTCAATACCAAGGTAAGGTCCACATGTTTGAACATCAGTGTTTGGAAGGGTTGCACACCTTGAGGACCTCACAGAACTTTCCCTCTGTCTTTTTCACCAGCTCTAAGTGTATCCTTGTGTATGATAAACCAGAATCATGAGTATAATGCTTTTCTGAGTTCATGAGTCTTCCCTGAAACAAAGGAAAACTATTCAACTACACAAAGGAAGAAATCTATCACTGTGTCAACAGAGACAGAGCTGGAAACGAATGTTGAATGACATATGCCGAGCATACCAAGACAGCAGGGTGGTGCTGTAAGAATGGAATCTACTTGTGGAGAGAGGCATCTCCTACCGTGCTCCCTTAAGGGTTAATCCAGTGGGGCTGGTTAAGAACCTGGCTAGGGACTAACCCTAGGATGGTGAAAAGATAATGTGCTTTTCCTTCTCAGAATTCCTGCTCACTAGTACAGTCCCTAGAGCCTAGCCTAGCCCTTCATGAGACTGGACTCGGACTGCTCAACTTTCTGACTGCTGGTTCAGAAAGGTGTAACGATTTCTTTTTCTGCTCTTTAGTTTTTTTTCTTTTGGATGCTGGCTAGAGCCCAGGTATGCCTAAGTATGTAAGGCGGACATTTGTACTGCCTTATCTCAAGCAACATGGCTTTTGTTTCTTCACTTCTCCAGGTCTTTCCCCCTCTCTCCCTTCCTTCCTTCCTTCCTTCCTTCCTTCCTTCCTTCCTTCCTTCCTTCCTTCCTTCCTTCCTTCCTTCCTTCCTTCCTTCCTTCCTTCCTGGCAGCTGTGAGATTTCCTGCTTGCCTGCCCTGGGGTTTCCTTTTAAGTGCTAATAAATATCCCTCCAGCTGCCATTTGAGTCTGCTCTTTACTTTCCAGCTTCAGTTTGTATGTTTTTAAATTTGCTTAATAATAAACCCAGATTTGCTTAATAAGAACCCCAAAGAGGGGACGCTGACTTCCCAGGTATCACATGATAGATCTGCTGGGACTCCTCAAAATTTCTGGTAACATTTCTTTCCTGCCTTTTAATTCTTTAATTGGCAGAGAAAACGAACCCATTTCTGTACCCCTAGACAGCAACAATGTTTGGATATGGAACCTAAGAGCTTTTAGAAGTTGTGACTAATGGTTACCAAAGGCTGGGGAAAGTACTGGTGAACGTGGGTTGGAAAGAGGTTCATCAGTAGGCCCCAAGTTAGTTATAATAAGGAAGTTCTGGTGTGCTTTCCCCAGTTGGGTGACTGTAGACAACAACTAATTGCTGTACATTTCATAAAACTAAAGATGAAGAGATTCTTGGGATTAGCAAGTGCAAGAAGAGGGTGAGGGACTGAAGATAGCCATGAGAATCATTGGATATCAGGCCCTTCTTGGGATACTCTGCCCTTCTCTACTCAGAAGAGGGAGGCAGAGAGCCATGAATGCAGAAGTTTGAGCATGAAGGAAGACCCAAGCCTTGTGAAAAGCAGATAACTGTTTCCTAAACACTTGAGGATCCAAAGGCCCCCAAATGTTTTACCTCCAGATAAAAATCAAGATCAGCTGCCCAGTGACCAACTGGCCTCACAGCCTCCCTCTATACAGCTGAAGCCTTAGGAATTGAAGCAAAGAGAAGACAAAAATGTTTAGTATCCACCTCCAGGCAGTTTTTGTTTTTGGTGTTATTATTTCTTTTTGTTTTATGAGGTGTTAGGGGTGGGACACAGGGTCATGCAAGATAAATGACATCAAGTCACAAGACAGCACATAATGGATACAGGAGGTATCTATCAAGGCAGCATGTGGTCAATGTACTATAAACAAGAGTATCTGTCCTTCCCCAAGGTTACACACTGATAATGGTTATTCAGTCAGAGGGAGGTGCTTCATTACTCTTGTAGGTAGGTCTTCATATATGTTCCCATAAGTAACACTAATTCAGCTTCTTGATTTACCAAGTTAGATTTTTGGGGAATAAGTTCTTTAGTCTGCTATTAGTACCCTATCTGAGGTGAACAAATATTGTTTTTTTTCTCATCTTCCCAAGAAGTTAATGCAACATGCAAAGGCAAGTTTGAGAGGAGCTGATATATCAGTATAGATTAAAGTATATTAGCATAATTTAATTAACAAATACAAATTATATATGTATTTATTATTTATAGCAAGATGTTTATATGTAAATGCACGGTGGAATGATTAAATAAAGCTGATTAATATGTACATGATATTGTGCACTAGCAATACTACCAAGCTATAAATAATTTTTGAGGAGTACAATTAATATCTATTCTTTTAGCAACTTTAAAATATACAATTAATTGTTGTAAGACTGGAGTTACTCTGTTGTACAAAATATCTCCCAAGTCTGCCATCTAATAAAAACTCTTCTTACCAACATCTCTCCAGTGCATTCCCTTCCTTGCCTAGGCCCCGTCAATGTGCTGGGTTCTATTCATTGCATAAACTGGGCATGGTGGAAGAGGCCTTTATCCCTTCAGCTCAGCATATCCCCCACTGACGCTCTTGTCACATATACCCTGTCAGGATCCTACCCTTCTCAGCTGAAGGTAATTCCATCTTTGTAATCACATTAACATCATTTAACATCATTTTAATGTATTTTTTTTACCTTTTTTTTTTTAAATCTTCTGGATTTGGTCTAGTAATAGAAGCCATAAAATTCATCTTCAAATGCATAGACCATGCCATCATTTTCATTATCTCAGCTGTTCATAAACAGCTCCAGGAATCAACATCACCAATTGTCATCTGGAAGACTGAATAGTTTCCTGTGCTGTTCCCAACATCTTACCAGCCTTGCCAGTCTTTCTGCTTTAATTCTATTCTCATCTGTGAAGCTGGAGTGATCCTTGCAAAATAGTCACATATAATCTGTTTATTTAAAGTTTGTTTAAAACTGCCTCATCACACTAATCATCCTTCTGGTCTGTTTTAGACTTACAAGACCAGCTGTGCCTCTGATCTCCTCTCAGTGACTGCTCACCAACCCTAGAACCTATATCTCTCTAGAACATAGCTAAGATCCTCCCCTGAGAGTACCGAAGGATCCCCTTGCTTTGAAAAAAATGTCCTGAAGACATTCTTATGACTAATTTTCTCATTTCCTTTATATTTGTCCTTACAGCTAACCTTTCCAATGAAGTGCACACTGAGCACTCCAGTAAAATAGCTATCTTCTCTGCACCCACACTTACACTCTGGATATCCTTCCCTGTAACATTTGTCACCCCATAATGTGATTGCCAGCCTCACTTATTATTACTCCACAGTGTGTACCATATGCCACTTCTCACTAGAACACACGCTTCACAAGGGTGGTTTACAGGCCTGTTTTCAGTTCTTTGTTTTATCCTATATATCAAAATTTTACATCTTGTAGACAATGTTCATGAAATGTTATCTGGATCAGTGATCACTATAGAGACACTCCCACTCCTGCAGGCAGGATCTTTCCTGATGTGACTTAGGCCAGCCCTGCTCCGTGGCCCCTACAGCACAGGATCCCCTCACCCTGAGCTTAAAGACACATAGGCTTCCTCAGAAGTGTTGCTCTCTTTCTCTCCCTTCTCTCTGTTCTTTCTAAGACAGTCTTCACATTCCATAGTTCATGCATACACTTCTTACTTAAAAATGTATAACTCATATAAGCACTTAGGAGATTGAGGCAGGAGGATTGAGAGTTCAAAGCCAGCCTGAGGCATATTGTGAGACTCTGTCTCAAAATGGCTGGGAGTATAGTACCTAGTAGAGTATTGCCTAGCATAAGTGGTGGTAAAATAAAGAATACTTGATCTATGGGTCAGGTTTTACATCCACATAAAAATTAAACTACACACACACACACACACACACACACACACACACACACACACGCTTATATATATCCATGATCTTGGGATTGAGCAGGGCCTTACAAGAGCTCAGAGCAAGAAGAGGGACAGGTAAGCAAAGGAAACAGCACTTTGGTATGATTTTATGTAAGTTTACTAAATATCCCCTTCTCTGCTAATTTAAGAATTTGGATTCATTAAAAAGATTGCAGAAGAGTTGGATAATTCAATCCATGAAACAGCACTGCAGGAAGGAAAGAATTATAGAAGCTTGAAAATGCACTTCTTCAGTTGAGCCCATCTGCTTTTAGGACCTTCCCTGGGTCTTTTGGGGACAATGATAGACAAAACACTCCATTTTGTCAGCGATGAAGACATGCGGAGGAGAAAGAGATTAAAAGCATGCTAAGGAACTAGAAGAGGCATCATGCATACAAATAAAAAGTGAGAACACAAAGATGGAGCCTGAGAGCTGGATTTAGGCCTGAGCAGAGACTGAGAGCTGTTTCTGCAAGGCCCAGGTATTTCTGAGTCCATGTGATTAAAGGTCTTGGTGGAACAACATTATACTGAAGGTCAAGAACAGAGGAGGTGAAAATGCCCTAGTTAAGGATGACTACATCCAAAACCACAGAAGACAGAGCCCTGGCCAAGCCTAGCCACGTTCTGTAGCCTTGCACTTTTCCTGTCCAATCTGCAACACTCAGAACATCAAACACATGGGTCTTGGATGTTTTCAGATTTTATTTCATGTCAAGTTTTGTGAATAGTCTGCTCTTTTAATGAACCTATATATCATACCTTATATCCAGAAGTTAAAAAGCAATCCCAATCTCATACCTACAGGTGTTCTTTTTTTTTTTTTTTTTTGGTTTTTTTGAGACAGGGTTTCTCTGTGTGTGGCCTTGGCTGTCCTGGAACTCACTCTGTAGACTAGGCTGGCCTTGAACTCACAGAGATACACCCGCCTCTGCTTCCTGAATGCTGAGATTAAAGGTGAGTACCACCATGCCTAGCAACATCCGTATTTTCCATAACGAAGTAAGAAGCTGCAACTCAGGGAAAGCTAAAGCTCAGTAGGGGTTGGAGACTTTCCATTCCTGCATTTGCTGAAACAGGAGGGGTAACATATCCTGTTAGAATAGGGTTTGGTGCTCAGGGTTGGGCTGAGCTCCTTACTTTCTCACACCGTACTGACAGTAGACAGACACTTGGACACAGTCAGATGCCAGTTACAGAAAGAGAAGTCAGGAGTTCTTGAAATCATCACATGGAGGATAAGAGATCCAAACAAATCCTGTGTGGATCTGTATCACATAGGACATGGTCATATACTGTGGAAGAAAATAATCAGAAAGGAATTCAGATCAATTTCTGTGATTGGTGATACTTTAAATAGCCTATTACATATTCTCAATGTCACTTGAGTCCCCACTCCATAAACCAGGAGTCTGTTCTCTGCTCCATCCTCCTCCCATTTCATATCCTCTATCATGTCAAGGTTTTGCCCCATAAAAATGTATCAAATCCTTGGGAAGTATCTTGCATGAGGCAGAACAAAACAAGACCTGGTTAGAGGGGCTAAGGTAGGAATTATCAGCTAGCTGAGCTCCATCATGCACTTTACCCCCCACCATACTTACTGGTATCCTAAGCATATCTGTGTCTTCTTCGACCTGTGGGAAGAAAGCAATTTGTGAGAGGCTATGGAAGCAGCAGGGCCATTAGGATGTAGAAAAAAAATCCTAGTCCTGACACCAGGGAATTTCAGAACTCTGACTGCTAATCCAGAGAAGAATGAAGAAGCAGTGGAGTGATGTGCAGCTGCCTTCCTGTAGTCTGCCCTCAAAGGGACCTTCTCTGACCTCTGGCATCTGGGAATCAGGCCCACAATATACATGGTGATAAATCTGTCCTGTATTTTTCTATGTTATTTATAATAGATTGTCTGCGCACAAGATCAAGTTTCCACATGCATATGGTGTGGACTTTACATCCCAGTCAGAGCTGATCATAATTCTGAAAGACACCACTGAACACCACAAACTCTAATACAAAACATTTATGTATTTTACTTTGTGTATGTGTGGTGTTTGTGTGTGCACGTGCACATGCCTGTGTGAGTTAATGTGCACAATGAGTCTGCAGTGCCTGTGGAGAGAATGGCATTGTATCACCTGGACCTGAAGTTATAGGAGGTTGTGAACCTCCTGATGTGGGTGCTGGAAAACAAATCACGGACCTCTGCAACAGCAGTAAGCACTCTTAACTAGCTCTTCAGCCCCAATACTAAACATTTTTAAGGATTTAGAGCTTTGTGTGTCTGAAGGAGCAGGTGAAGTCTGTGATAGGTTGGCAAACAAATGTGTGCATAGAAGATGTACTGGCTGTTTTTTTGTGTCAGCTTGACACAAGTTGGAGTCATAGGAGAGGAGAAAACTTCAATTGAGAAAATGCTTTATAAAGTCTGGCTGTAGGGCATTTTCTTAATTAGTAATTGATAGGGGATGGTCCAGTCCATTGTGGGTGGTGTCACCCCTGGGCTGGTGGTCTTAGGTGCCATAAGAAAGCTGGCCGAGCAAGCCAGTAAGCAGCACTTATGCATCTCTTACCTGCCCTGTTGGAGTTCCTGCCCTAACTGCTTTTGACGATGAACTGTTATATAAAAGTGCGAGTGAAATAAACCCTTTCCTCCCCAAGTTGCTTTTGGTCATGGTGGTTCATCATGGCAATAGAAACCCTAACTAAGACAAAGGATAAGAATGCAGAATAACCCTTCCCCAACCCCAGGCTCTTTATGCTGACTTGTGGCCTATATATGCATGCAGAATAGCCCTCTACATATGTAGAATTGTGGCGTAGCAGACTGGTAACTATAACAGGGAATGCTCAGCTCAGGATCTATCAATCATATAAGCACTTGAGACTGAGAAGGACCACATGGAAGTAAATAAGAACATATTCTCTAAGGATAGCCAGATCAAAGAAGAAAAAGCTGCTTTTCATTACTGTTGGCATGCCCCATGACTAAGTCTCTGAGGATCAAAGGATATTGAAAGACCTATGTGGGGAGCCAGGGGACTTCAGGTATTTGCACTCAAGTAGTGCAAACAAAGCACTTTTCATTTTTATTATCAAAGCAAGCAAAACATGATGTGATGTTTACAGTTAGCTTAAGCAAATACGAGTACAGCGAGGGAATACATCTAGTGTTATGACTTGTCATCTTTGACCATGTGAAAAGAGACAAGAATATTCCTTCCAGGTCTTTGCCTTTCTCACAGAGATAATGTGGACATGCCAGGGCATTTTATTCATGTCTTGCTTTGAAGGGCATTCCCTTATCACATTTTATGCAATTCTTTCTAGAAGGCCACTTTGTTGGAAAAACATTCTGCATTCTGTCTGCCCCATCCATAGTTCACAGTAAGTTCACAGCTATCTTACACAGACTTCCACACATTATGATTCAATTCTTTGAAGTATAATTGATCATCGCTAAAGCCCACCAGCTCTATGGATTGTATCCATGAACTGTTACTGATCTAGCCCTGTGATACATTTTTTTCCCACATCAAGTTTAGTTGTTTTAGTTTTATTTAAAAACCTCAGGATTAAATTAAAAAATATTGTGTATTCCATTCATACAGCATTTCTAACAATGGAGATTTAATTGTATAAAGGTTTTCTAAGGTCTCTAATTCAGTTTACATATTTGGTAAAACTGAGTCTGTGAAGATGCATCACAGTGTGGAGTTTGTGAGCATGGTGTAAGTATGCAAGACTGAAATATCTTCAGTAAGTGGAGGCATCCTTTTTGTACATCTGCATTGGTATAAGATAAAATTTATCAAGATCTTGGATCTTTTGGTGACTGGATATTGGTGATACTCCACTGTGGGTTTTGATTAATGTTCTAGAAGACTTATATTGTCTGTCCCAGTATTTCAGACAACTGCAGGTGTACTGCTCCTTACATACAACTGACAACCATAGGGATATACGTTTACACATTCTGTCTTTGTGAATATGGTTTATCTGCTCACAATGATACATCAATGTGACTTTATGAGTGCATCTGAAACTATACACATGCAAATGTGTATGCTATTACTGATTTTATTGAGTAAAGTGGTCCCTGTTCTATCATGCTTTTATGTTTTTCATTTGTTTGTTTATTTTTTAGTAAATATCTTTTAAAATGTAACTTATTGTTTTTAGCTAAATTAAAATTAAAGACAAAAATATTGTATTTTGGGGATTTTGGTCTTTTGAGATTTGGGGTTATGGCATTCAGAATTGTGCCTTTGGGAAGTAATGGGCCACACCCCTTCCTATCAAGGAGGCAAAGAAAAATATCTGGGTCTTGGAGTTCTCCAGTTGGAAAGAAAGCCCAGGCTGCCCCTTTCCTTACCTGAGCTCTTCCTCCACATTACAACAGCAGCCACCGAAGCTCCCAGGAGAACCAGGCCAAGGACAACTACTATGATGGGGGTGAAAGACTGGGGAGGCCTGCCTGGAAAGAAATGAAAAATGTAGGATCCTGACCCCAAATCTCAACCTTGACCCTGCTCAAGGTCTCTAGAAGGACTTCTGCTTTCCCTGACAACAGATTACGTGCCCACACCCTACTTACTCCATCTCAGGGTGAGGGGCTCAGGCAGCCCCTCATGGTGCACAAGGCATGTGTATTTCTGTTCCTCTCCGGAAGACACCACCACAGCTGCCCATTTCTGGAAGGTTCCATCTCCTGAAGGCCTGGTCTCCACAAACTCCATTTCTTGAGTCCAGTCTTCCCCATCCAACTGCCAGGTCACGGAGATCTCAGCAGGGTAGAAGCCCAGGGCCCAGCACCTCAGGGTGATGTCCCCTTCAGGTCTGGGATGATGAGTTACATATGCTTTTGGGGGATCTGAGGGAGAAGAGTTAGAAAATTTGCACATTTACATTTTTTTGGGGGGGGGCAGTGCTCAGTGGTATTCTTGTGACCAATTTGGGAATAGTCAGTAGAATAGGGTGGGAGGGGTGTGCAATCCCACACAGCACCCTGTACTCAGGCATCTGGAATAATAGATAACTTGTTTTCAATTCTAGAATCAGAGTGAATCAGCCTAGGGTAGGAGACTAGGTTATCAGGGAAAAGATACCTCCTGTCCTGACTGAGTGGAGCTGAGAAACTCTATATCACTGAAACCATGAGTGAGAGCAGAAAATCTAACCTGAGAGAGGCCATGGTTCACAATGGACTGCAGATTGAAGGGAAAGGCAATTAATTTTAGGGATCTCCTCTTCTGTCCTGAGACAGACTCTGAACTGAGACTTTGAGAGAAGAGTGAGCCCTCTGGAGAATCATTCTCTGATGTTGGACCAGGAAAACCAGGGTCATGTGCCCCCCCCCATGTGTGTGTGTTTAAGACAGAGACAGAGAGATATAGAGACAGAGACAAAGAGACAAAGTCACACACACACACACACACACACACACACACAAATTATAGCTGATCTCATTTTCCTCCCTTCTCAGAAGGTGTGAGCTCAAGTTCATTAGGATGAGTATCTTTGCCCCTAGTACCTGTGCGCAGAAGAGTCTCATTTCCCATCTTCAGGTATTTAAGGAGCCACACCACACAAGGCCCCTGCAAGTAGACCCTCCAGAACTCAGCCTCATTAGTTGCCTCCCACTCTTGCTTGGTGATTAGAGCTGCCATGTCCGCCGCGGTCCAGGTGCTCAGATCCTCATTCAGGGTGAGGTAATCTTGCCCATCATAGCCAAACTGACGGTATGCATGAAGTAGATGCCCGTCAGGTCCAATGTAGCAGCCAGTCATCCTTTGGATGGTGTGAGAACCTGGCCCAGTCCCTCAAGTCAGTCTCACCCACTTGGCCCAGGCCTTTCATCCTCCCTGCCCACCCAACCAGATTTGGCCCTAAACTGAGAATCAGCTCTTCCAGGACAAGGCTCTGTGTGGTCTCATAGCCTCAGGCTGAACCTCGGACCTGGTGAAATGGGGATGTGAAAGGGGCTTGGCCACCACCTGGGCCCAGGGTCACTCACTTTTCTCACTCTGGTTGTAGTAGCCTTGCAGTTTCCGAAAGTACGCTCGAATCTGCAGTTCTGCTCCTTTGCCAATGTGTGTCTGGTCATCCCAGTAACCCTGTCCCACCTGCTCCATCCAGGGCACCCGAGGCTCAAACCTTGGATTCACTGCCCCACTGTTGAAGTGCACGAACTCTGTGTCGTCCACATAGCCAATGGTCATGTAGAGGGTCTCCTCTAAGCCAGGTCTTGACATTGCGATGTCGAAGTACCGCAAAGAGTGGGAACCTGGGGGAAGCGAGAGGCCCATGTCTGGCTTGACCCTCCTTCTATGGGGACCCAGGGCAAACCGTGGAAGGGGAGCAGGAGGTGCAGGGCTCAAGGGAGTCGGGTATGGGCAGCCCAGCTGGGAGGGTCTGGCTGGGCAGGCTTTCCAGGTGTTCTCCCTGTAAAAGACTTCCCCTCAAGACCTGAACTCACCTTTAAAGGTCTGAGTCAGGGCAAGGGAAGCCCCCAGCAGCAGGTGGAGAGTGCAGAGTAATGAAGTCTCCATTCTCCGGATTTGGAGAGAATCAAATTCCTGTGGGTTCATGGTGACTATATAACCGGAACTACAACAGCAGGGTTCTGGAAACCAGATAGCCAATAGGAATGAGAAATGGAGTCTAGTCATCAGTATCCGTGCAGAAGGTCTTCCTTTCGCTTACAAGAGAAGAAGGGAAACTGCAGGGTTGTGAGGA
The DNA here is from genome assembly GCA_902168325.1 of Peromyscus nudipes. Taxonomy (NCBI): domain Eukaryota; kingdom Metazoa; phylum Chordata; class Mammalia; order Rodentia; family Cricetidae; genus Peromyscus; species Peromyscus nudipes. Next base: position 50,057 of record CABHPH010162264.1, on the reverse strand, counting down.
ATGCCTTTACTGGGCTACTCAAGGAGACTCCGGGATCCTCTCTCTGTGTATCCTGGCCTTTGCCCAGACCCCTGACCTGCACCCAGTGCTCATTGTTACATTATTTCTAAGGTTTTAATGTCTCTGTATGGCTTTAAGAATTAGGGTGAATTCCTAATTGTGGTTCGTCTCTTTCAGTATTTATCACATTAGAAATAAAACCTTAAAAATAATTCACGTAAGTGATTTTACTAACCTATTATAGGAGTATTGCTTTATGAAAGACAACTACAATTATTTTCCAAAATATACTGAGATGAGTGGTTTTTGTTTTTGTTTTTTATCACACGCTACAATTCTGCATGTCTTTTACTGCTGGATTTTCTTATCTACGTCTGCTTTTAACCTGTTACGTTGGTTGAGTATATGAAAAAAATCAGCCTGAAAACAGCATGTGTGGAGAATTGTTTTCAGTAATGTGAGTGTCCATCTTCGTTGTGACAGTGAAAGAACACCAGTGTTAGCTTCTTCAAGGCTATTTGCAGCTCAGAGTCTCAAATTTACTACCCTGTGAAGCCATCCAGGCAAGGTGGTGGCTCACAGACACCTGGAGTCTGAAACAGAATGTGAGGTGTGAGTGAATAGTGTGGAAATGTAGGGAAGGAAGCAGTGAAAAGGAGGAAGGAAGTGAAATCCAGATACACTGCCCTTAGATTTGTAAAAGAAATTAATATACCTTGACACCAGGCACTAGGCAAAAGCAGCAGAGAAGGGGAAGGTGCCCTTTGGAGAGTCAAAGAGAAAGGGAAAATGTTTCTAAACTCCACAGGTACAATATTTGGGACTCTGCAAAAATATGGTTTAAGATCTGGGCAGCAAGCAGACACTGTCAAGGGACTCTGCAGCTCCTAGCATGTTCACAGGTGGGAATCGTTTTCAAAGAAGATTATAAAGTCAACCCTTTTGGCCCACACATTCTTATGTCTTGAACCATAAATACCTCCCATCTCCAGTCAAAAAGCAAGTGAGCACCCCTCCCCCAAGAAGCATGTGTCCACTGATTTGGACACAGATTCACAGATACGTGGCAGGGGAGTAGGCAGTGCTGCGGCTGAAGCGAAGGATGCGGCCGTATGGGAAAGGCTGCGATACCCCTGGGAAAAATTACTAGCTGTCTTTGAAGGGTGACAGAGGCGGCTGCAGACAGGTAAATTCAGAGTTTATACTTTGTGAACCAGGAGAGATTACCTTGGTGTCATTGCTTTCTGTACTCTCAGAGTCCTAGAAAATATTTAGTGGAAATGTACCACTGCTGGGGAACTTCCCAAGCCCACACTCTTAATGTCATGTTCCTGTTAGCATGTGGGGGTGGAAAGTGGGTGATTCACGGGAGAAGGGGGAGGGTGACTTCTGAAGTTGTAGCATCGCTGAAGGAGGAGCTGGCAGGAATTCAACCCAATGATAGTAACCTGTCACCTCCATCAGACAGCACACTGGGCAGGAAAGAGGGGAAAATGCCCCCAGAGCCCTTTCTGATCCAACCTGTTAAGTCATCAGAGGGAAAATAACTCCATGATTCCCCTCCTGCCCCTGTAAAAGTAAGCTGTAATAAAGATTACATATGACAAATGTATAGCCAACATTATACTAAATGAGAAAAAAAATGAAAGCATTTCTTCTAAAATCGAGGACAAGACAAGGTATCCCCTATGTTTATTTGACATAGAACTTGAGGTTGTAGCTAGGTCAGCAAGGCAAGAGAAAAGAAGGAATTATAAATAGGAAAAGAAGTCAAATTATCGTAATTTGTAGATGACATGAGCCTATGCACAGACGGTCCTAACAACTTTGCCAGAACACTCTTATAAATGCTTTTTTAAAAAGTAGCAGAGCGAAAATGAACTCGCTGACAAATCATGGAAAATGTCTCATTTGCACTGGTTTCCTAAAGCTGAAACATGTAGGAATGAACCTGATGAAGGAAGGGAAAGACCTTCACAAAGGAAAATTTAAGATACTAAAGTAAGAAACTGAAGGAGACGCTAGGAAATAGAATGCTCGTAGTTTGGCAGAATTAATGTAGTAAAATGAACATATTACCAAAATTGTAATGATGTTTTTAACCAAACTATAAAAACATTCCCAAGGTCCATATGGAAACACTAAATACTCAGAGAGCCAAAGGAATTCTAAGCAGAAAGACAATTCTGGAGGCATTACAACACTTGATCTCAGTTTATATTACAGACCCATAATTGTAGACACAGAATGGAACTAGCAAAAACGCATTTGGAACATGAAATAGAACTGAGGATCCAGAAGTTTACCCACACAGCTAGAGTCATATAATTTTTCACAAAGGTATAAAATATATAAAAACATATTGAAGAAAACTTTTTAACATATGAACTATAGGAAACTGGATTTCTTCACATAAAAACTACAAAATCCATATCTCATATTCTTGATGGAAATCATTTCAGAACAATGATCTTAATGCAAGATCTGAAACCTTGAAACTGGTAGAGGAAAAAAGCAGGAAAAAAAGCTTCAAGTTTTCTGAAAAAGACTGTACTATTACAGAAAGAAATCCCAAGAATTGACGAATGCAATTGTATGAAATAATAGAGCTTCAGTATAGCAATAGTGACTATCACAGAATGAAGAAACAGCCTATAAAATGGAAACTTTTATCAACTCTGTATTAGATAGAGAATGATACATAGCATATATAAGGAACTGCAAAGAAAAACACCACTCCCAATTGTGCAATTAATAAACAAGTTAGTGAGCTGAAAGAAGAAATAAAAGTGGACTGACCAACAATACTTGAAATAGTATTTCACATCCGTATCCTGGGAAATTACCAGTTAGAATTGTTTTGAGATTCCATTTTGCCCCAGTCAGAATAGTTATCATAAAATATATGACAACAAATGCTGCTGGTGGTATTGTAAACTGGTGCAGACACTATGGAAATTGTTATGAAACTTTCTCAAAAATCCAAAAATAGAACTACTGTATGACCCAACCGTATGTCTCTTAGGTATATGTCAGAAGAATTTAAGGTGTCATACAGGATATTTGCATCTTTTGTTTGTCTTTTTGTTGTACTTAAAAAAATAGCCATGAAGTAGAAACAGCTTAAATTCCATCAACAGATGAATGAGTAGTGTAAATGTGGTACATATACATGGTGGACTTTTTACTTGAAAAAGAAATGAGATCACAGCATTTGTAGAAATGTGGTTAGAACCAGAAATCACCATGTTAAGTGGAATCAGACAGATGCAGAAAAACAAATGTTTTGTCTCATATGTATAATCTCTCTCCATATTTTGTATGTATGTATGCATGCATGCATGTATTGTGTGACCATAGATACACATGGGTCATGAAACTAGAAATGAGTCCATGAGAAACAAGAACATTTTCTTAGAGGAGAAGGAAAGGAGCGGGGAAAGAGGGGAGAGTTGATAAGTTGGTAATAGATTACATGTGATATAAATATGGAAGATGGTACTATTTTGTGGAGAGGAAGTAGATCAGCAGGCTTTGGGTATGAGGGAAAGGAGTATAGGAGGGATGATAAGGTGGAACAAATGTGATACTTATGTCTCAAAAATGTAGGAATGCATAAATAATTTTCCATGCTATCATAAAACATTAATAAAAAAGAACAAAATCTAGGGTCAATAGGGAGACCAAAAGGGAAAAAGAAAAAAGAAAAACTAAGGAAACAGAGAATCTTCTTTCTAGGTCTCTAACATTGGTATTTACCTGGTCAGCTTCAGTAGTAAAGGGTCACATTTGGACTGTACTGTGCTCCCTCTGCTCTCATTATACAGTGAATGCTGTTTGAAGGCTGAGGGTAGATGGTCAAGAGCATGTTAGTGTCAGGACTGCATTTTCTTTAGAAGTTTCTCTTGTATACCAAGGACTACCGCTTGTTACCAGTGGGTTTTGCAGCCCACAGGTTAGGCAAATTTTCACCTGCTCCAAGATCCCCCCCCTTACACACCCAGTGGGAACAAATGTCCAAAACAAGGCTAGATAAAATAGGAGATCTTTTATGTATGTATTTTAGGGGATAAAACTGGAACACTGAACCCAGCATTGGATGGCAAGATATAAAAGATCTGGGCACTATGTTAAATTTTATATATCTTGTAAATTAATCCTTTAACCATACTTTAAATGTAAACAAACCCATACCCATATTTATTTTCAACAAGGAATTTGAAGCTCAGAGAATGCTAAAATTTCATCAGAGTGGCAGCTGGGGAAGAGAAAAAGGGAAATGTGGGGAGGGGGATCAGTGCTCCGTGTTGGCCTGATTTTCTCACTTTCTCACATTGTACTGAAAAGAGACATACACTGGGCACAGTCAAGATATCAGTTTCAGAAAGAGAAGTCAGGAGCTCTAGAAAGAGAAGTCAGGAGCTCTTAAAGTCACAGTAAGGAAGAAGGAAACTAGAACAAATTCTGTGCAGCTCAGCTCCACATAAGGCAACTGCCTCATCCTGTGGAAGAAAACAGGAAAAACAAAACAAAAGCAGGATGTGAGCTCTTCTGTGTCTGTCCTATGAACTGGCCTTCAGAGACTGGGGCTGCTCTTGACACTCTAGGACTCTCTAGGGATATTACTCTGCACTCTTAAAAGCACTTCTACACCATCTCTTGGAGTCTGTGTGGTGATCCCTGCTGAGTACTTTTGATCACAGCTAAGTAAGTAGTTTTTATTTGCTTAGTTATAACTCCATTACTCTCAGAGATAGACTTTTTTCGCCTTGATCTTTTGATGAAAGACTGAGTCCTGGGAGGGGAAAGTGTAAGGACCAGAGGGCTTCTAAAGTGAAGAATCCAAACATTCTGTCCCAGGATGAGAGGGGCTGGAGTGGTTGAGTGTGCAAACTAGGAAGATTCTTTAATGTTGGTTAATTTCTATGTAATGGGTCTTTGCTGGCCTGCGGATTCCTTATTCAATAAAGGGTACTAAACTACTGACTGGATTGCAAAGAATAGTCAGGAAGATACTTTGGGTTTCTTACAAGAATCATCTAATACTGTTGCCATCTATCTCTTACTGATTGTTGGGCTTTTGTATGACAATTTTATAGGATTGTTATGTGCTTTCAATTATAAGTAACAGATGATACACTTTTCCCCCAGTGCTCTGCAGAAGATATAGTTTTGATGATCTGTGCTATATAAAGATTCTGCATTTCTAAGGTTGTTTTCTTGAGGACACTCTATAAAGAGAGATACTAGATCCCTTAGAAATGAAAGTTCCCGGAGAGGCATTTTTTCCCCATGAATATTTTTAAAAACTTTCCCCATGGGTGCTTAGAAACCATTCTTGAGTTCTTGGCATGTAAGATTCCTAAAAAAAATTGTTTTTCTTCTTGTGTTGTGTTATATTGTTTCCTAGTTTTGCAAGAGAAATAGGTCATTTCCCACGTATCTCCGAGTGAATATTTGCTCTTTGATTTATTGAGCACAGATTGCTTGGTGGTGAGCTAACCTACTTCATTTGGGACCACTTACAGAATTTAGTTCTATTTGAAAATGGAGAGACTGTTTTTCTGGTTTTAGTGTGAATTTGTTAACTGTGTGATCTTAGCATTTCTTTATAATAATAAATTTCTTAGCTCCTTTGATTGCTATGAGAATAGTGATATGTTTGTTAGGAACTTTTCCCTAAGTGCTTCAGCATTCTGACCCCGTAAAAGAGAAGCACATTTCTTCTTTTTTTTTTTACCCTTTTTTTTTTTTTGGAAATTTTACTAAGATATGACATTCTAACAGGTTTGGGCTATTGCTGAATGTTTTAATACATAGGTTCATTATTCTATTAGAAAATACATAAGACAGAGTATCTATTCTGAAAATATTTATGGCCAGAATAGGTGATAAAAGTCAGAAAAATAAACAAATTGTGTTTAAATTTTGTAGATGATATTGAAACAAAGGTCCCTAGAGTTTCCAGGATGGGAGTAACATCTTTTGTAATTAAAGAGAAAGGTGGCATTTAAACTGAGGTTTGAACAAATAAAGATTGGCAGACTGAAAGAGGGTCAGGAAGAAACATACAAATTGAGTGTCTATAAATACTAAACTTATGAAGCCTATCCTGGGAAAACTTTATTCTTGTTTCAAGGCAAGTAATCCCAGAGAGAAACATTCATGGTTTTAGCTATTCTATACAGCTACTTTACCACCTGAGAGCTGATGGACTGGAACAGAGAAGGATAGGAGAAAAGATCTCAGGGCACAGGAGTCTTGGGTGTTTTCCTAGGAGTCAAAATATGTGTCTTGGGGCCTTACTTGGAGAAAGCAGTTTGTTCTTGAGTGTGAAGCTGACACTGAAGTCGGAGGTGGAGCTGTGACTCAGTTGCTTTCTCTGTCACTCATCCGTAGGTAGATTGCTGATGTCATGTCATCAGGCCTGTCCATGAAGGGACAGTCATCAACAGGAAAAGCACCTCATGAGAAACAGTTAAGAGAGATAATGAGGGCTTTTCCTGTATTTACAAACAGCTTCTGTGTACCAGGCTTTATACTCCAGCTTCGATTCAGTGCTTCCCTGGATTTTTTCATTCTATTATTTTTTCCTTGTCAGTCTTTTTGTTTACTTAATCAGTGTGGCAAATTAATCGAGTCCTTAAAAAAATGTTCAACTCCATGTTACTTTTTCTCCTCGTCCTCTCCCATGCACGTGCATGCTGGTGTGTTACAATTCATCTCTCCAGCACATACATTTCTTCTGAAGTTCAAGTACCAATTCTCTCAAGAAATATTTTCGTGGGTGTCTTAAAGATGCCTCCAGTTTAACATGGCCACAACTGAACTACGATCTACCCCATCTCTAGAATGCTTCCTGATGTCTTTGTTTCAGTGAGAAATTCCACAGACCATTTGTAAAACCAGGAGCACAGTACACTCATTGTGGCTTCAAACTGATGAGATGCACCTCTCAATATTGTCATTTTTATCAGTGTCATTTTAAGAAAATTATTTAATCCCTGTAATTTATTTAACTTTTTTCTTTTAACCTGGCATATCTATTTTATGTTTTTTTGTGTTCAGAATGAGATGCCATGAGACTCATCACATGGCTTTTTAAAAAAGTATTTAACATATGTCAGTTACTATCCTAAACTTGTCTTTCTTCCTCATTTTGAATTTTAAAAATTGCATCCCCTGATGTCACACAGCTACTCCATTTCTTTCCAACCCAGCTCCCTAGGGTAAAGTTCCATGACCTTTTCCTGAATGACTGAAATAGGGAATCTCACGGGCTCATTATTTGCTTCTGCTCCCTTCATTTCATTGTCCACACACTTACCTTTTTGTTTTTTGACAAATATGTAATGGTTTTGATTTGGAATACTTATGTTTCTCAGAATACAGATATCTCATATCCTTGAACGTTTTCCTGTTGCTCACAGATGCCAACGATTCCATCTTTCACAGAAAACTCTTTTGCTCTTGGTCCCTGAAGTGCAGCCTCTTTCCTCCACTATGGTCTCACACCTCCCCCATACCTGGAGCCTTTGCATGTCTTCTTCTTTTTATGTGAAGAGATTTCTACATCCAGCTTTCCTGATCTACTCATTTCCAGTTTATTCATAAGGCTCAATGAATTTTTTTTGTGGGAAATTTTTGTTAACTAGTCTCCAAACCAGGCTACCTCCTCTACTGTTGTCCTTTAAAGCAATAATTATGATTATTAGATATTATGAAATTATTTTATGCAAGATAACCTTCAATATACTACTTTAGTGCATGATAAAATGTTGTCTTATTTGTCATCTTTAGTAAACATGCCCATATGCAGCAGGCAAAAAGTTATGAAAATATGTTTGCTAAATAAAATGAACAGAAAACATGAACCTGCAGAATTGGCTTAATTTTTCCGTAGAAGTACAAAAACTTTTTTTTTTTTTTTGAGACAGGGTTTCTCTGTGTAGCTTTGCACCTTTCCTGGATCTCGCTCTGTAGACCAGGCTGGCCTCGAACTCACAAAGATCAGCCTGCCTCTGCCTCCTAAGTGCTGGGATTAAAGGCGTGTGCCACCACCGCCCGGCCAAAAACTTTTTAAAAAATAACTTGAAAGCAGAGGCAGTGGTAAGTACTGGGATGAGATATGGACCAGAGAATAGAATTTGGACATTTTTCTGTTGTGGAATGAATCTTGTAGTATTGAATTCATTTATTCTGTTGATGAGAGATATTACATTATGAAAATGAAGATCTTTATCCAATTTGCCTTTCCCACCACTGAAAATCTTCACAGTAGTTCACAAGAAGTGAAGGAAACAAAAATACAAACTGCTTTTCAAACTTGTAAAATGTGTAAAACTGTGTATAAGTCAGGGTAATCAACAAAATACATAGTTTGAATAAATACAAAATATTATCTTTCATTTAAAATGACATAAAAATAAAATTACATTTTATTTATCTTAATTATATAATTTATGTAATAAACATCATAAACACACATATATGGTATAATTTGGTAATTGGGTTGTTATGGAATAATTTTCCTTGTAATTAAAAATATTTCCATTAATTGACTTAGCCCAGACTCTGGAAGAGTATCTTTTACCAACACAAACATAAAATTTGAAATAATATTCAGCTTGGCCAAGAACTGCACAAACACACTAGGATTTGATTTTTTAAAATAAGCAGTCAAGTAGAAGACTGGATGTTGGGTAACAATTAGGCATTAATTGTTGATTCAGTGGGGGTGGACATAGCACACTAATAGTTAAAAGAATAAACTATAAAATTGTAATGGTGTAGTTAAAATATCCAATTGCATGATCTTTAATTGTCTTAAAAACAAAACAATGTATTTTTAAAGGACATTCTGCGGTCACTAAGTAAAACAAATTAAAATTTCTGCCACCAATTTTATGTACATCCTTGTGAGAGAAAGAAAAATGTCTTTTCATCTGCTATGTTACTTCTGCTAGAATTGCCTTGCTGATTCTGTGATTCATAGAAAATGAGAGGGATAATGCTGTGCATTCCACTGGATTTGTGAACTAATAGCTGAAGCCAGGTGTGGTGGCACATGCCCTTAATGGTTTGGGAGCCAAAGGTAGGCTGATCTGTAAAAACGCAAGGCCAGCCTAGTTTGTGTAGTGAGTAGTAATGCCAGCCAGTGCTACAGGGTGAGACCCTATCTCAAAACCAAACCAACCAACCAACCAACCAACCAACCAACCAACCAACCATCCAAACAAATGAACAAATAAAAAGAGAGTGGCAGAAAACTCCATACAGTACTTAAAATGGTTCGCCAAACAGGAAGGGAATCTTGAATCAGCCAATGGCTCTTGAATTTCCAAGATTGGTATTGTCTTGGTTAGTTTATTGTCAGCTTGACACAAGCTAGAATCATTTGGGAAGAGGGAGCCTCATTTGGCAAAATACCCCACCAGATTGTGAGAAAATTTCTAGAGCAATTTTTTTTGTTTAGTGATTGTTGTGGTAGGGTCCAGCTCACTGTGGGTGGTTCCACCTCTAGGCAGGTGGTTCTGGGTTGTAAGAAAGCAAGCTGAACAAGCCCTGGATAGCAAGCCAGTAAGCAGCACTTTTTCATGGCTTCTGTTTCATTTCCTACCTCCAGGTTCCTGCCTTGAGTTCCTGCCCTGATTTCCCTCAGTGATGGACAAAGCTCAAACAAACTCTTTCCTCCCCAAGTTGCTTTTGGTTATGCTGTTTATCATAGCAATAGAAATGTAACTAGAACAGGCATCAATCTTTGAAAAATTTATAAAAGTACAAGTGACAAGATCCCAAACTCAGATAATCTAATTTAGCATGCTCACTATTGAAATTTATCAGGCCCCAAGTAAATGAAATAATGTTATTCATTAATAAGAATGGGAAATAAAAAAGTTTGCTATATTTTTTAATCACTTCTAACACTGAACAATGATGTTCAGTAGAATCAGAAATATAGGTAACAACAGGATAAAAATAATCTATGTGTTTTACTATTTATTTAGTTACTTGTTTATTTATTTATCATGTGTGTTTGGTGTTCCATGGTGCACGTGTATGTAGGTCAAAGGATAGCTTGAGGCAGCTGACCCTTTCCTTTTACCACATGGGTACTGAAGACTGAACTCAAGTCCTCAGCCTTGTCTGCAAGCTCCTTTACTTGCTGAGTCATCTCTCTGGCCTGGTAGTTACTTTGTAAAACCATTTTCCTTTAGATGACTGTAGCTATTTGCTGTATCTAATGTCAGACCAGCATTATTGATTTATGTCTAATTCAGGATTAAAGCATTTATATGGAATAATATTAACTGATTATTTACCATAAAATTTCATTGCATATATATATCACACTTAAAAAAATCCAATCATCTGTTGGTAGATATCTAGGTTGGTTCCATTTGTAGTTATTGTGACAAGTACAGAAACAAACATGGATGTACAAGTATCTATGTGGTATATTATAGTGGTATTTTATTTGTGCTGAAATGTGATTTTATTTGTATGTTAATAAATAAAGTTGCCTAGGGGTCAGAGCTATCAGCAAGCCATAGCAAAAGCCAGGGCGGTGGTGGTGCACGCCTTTAATCCCAGCACTTGGTAGGCAGAACTAGGTAGATCTCTGTGTGTTCGAGGATACAGCCAGCATTGGAGACACACGCCTTTAATCTCAATACCAACCATAGAAGACCTGGAGTGACCTACAGACAGGCAGTGACGAGACGGTCATGTGGTTGGGTTTACAACCAATGAGAAGGCAGAACAGGAAGTCTTTATAAAGACAAACACACAGGAAGTAGCTCTTTTTTCGGAGAGGTCTCTTGGCTGTAGAGGATCACTGCAGGAAGGGTAAGGCTCTTAGCTCTGACCTCTTGGCTTTCTTCTCAGAATCGGCTCTGTGTTTCTTATTTAATAAGACAATTGGTTACATCTACAGCATATTGACTTGAGTCTTTCTGCAAACACATTAATTTTAATGAGAAAAAGGAAGACACATATTGCATGTTCTTATGCAATGATGGGAAGGAGGAGCAGAGATGGCCGTACTGTAGGATCCGAAGCCCAGGCATTCTATAAACTATACCATGCAACGTGTCTACACATTACCAAGAAAATGCAGAAGAGCTTGACCTAGCCATTATCAAGACAGCACCCTTTGATGATAGAGAGTCCTGCTGTGGTTTATTTTCAATTAAAAATAGTAGCACTGTGTATTTCATAGGGACTGGATTACTGGGTGAACACTGGGAGTATGTACATGTGTCATGAGTGGCAGGTACGGGTTGTGTCTTGCAAAGAAGTGCTCCACTTGTGGTTTGGTATCCAATGTAGTTGGTGGTGACATTATTGATAACAGCCCTTGTTTTCTTTGTTTTCAGGCTATTATCTATGCATCTTTTTGTAAAATTTACAAAGAGAAAGCAGCTGACATCATGGAAGGAAAGAATCAAACAGCTCCATCTGAATTCGTCATCTTGGGGTTCTCCAACCTGAATGAACTGCAGTTTTTACTCTTCACCATCTTCTTTCTGACTTACATATGCACTTTAGGAGGGAATGTTTTTATCATCTTGGTGACCATGGCTGATTCCCACCTACATACACCCATGTATTATTTCCTAGGAAATCTCGCCTTTATTGACATCTGCTACACCACTACTAACGTCCCCCAGATGATGGTGCACCTTTTGTCAGAGAAGAAAACCATTTCCTATGGAGGCTGTGTGGTCCAACTCTTTGCATTCATTTTCTTTGTAGGCTCAGAGTGTCTACTCCTGGCAGCAATGGCATATGACCGATACATTGCTATCTGCAAACCTTTAAGGTATTCATTTATCATGAACAAGGCCCTATGCAGCTGGTTAGCAGCCTCATGCTGGACAGGTGGGTTTCTCAACTCAGTGGTGCACACAGTTCTGACCTTCCACCTGCCCTTCTGTGGTAACAATCAGATCAATTATTTCTTCTGTGACATACCCCCTTTGCTGATCTTGTCTTGTGGGGATACTTCCATCAATGAACTGGCTTTGTTGTCCATTGGGATCTTCATAGGTTGGACTCCTTTCCTGTGCATCATCCTTTCCTACCTTTACATTATCTCAACCATCCTGAGGATCCGCTCCTCTGAGGGGAGGCACAAAGCCTTTTCCACCTGTGCCTCCCACCTGCTTATTGTTCTTCTCTATTACGGCAGTGCCATCTTCACATACGTGCGGCCCATCTCATCTTATTCACTAGAGAAAGACAGATTGATCTCAGTGCTGTATAGTGTTGTAACCCCCATGCTGAATCCTGTAATTTATACACTGAGAAATAAGGACATCAAAGAGGCTGTGAAGACCATAGGGAGAAAATGGCAGCCACCAGTTTTCTCTTCTGATGTGTAACCTCTCTTACCTGTAGTCAATAATCTTACATATAGAAAGTTAACTTTCACACCACTCAGCTGTTGCTAGTTATGTTTCACTTAAAACCTGATTGCAATATTTGGACACAGATTGCAAGAGTTGGCACACTCAACCCTAAGTGTACATATCTGAGCTTTTGTTAGTCTCTTATGGAGTTACTTCATTTAGTTCTATCTTTTTTATTTGTCTTTTCCATTTTGGAATCCTCATCAAAAGATGGTGCCCCTCTTATGCCATATTTACTGGGCAGATTTTATGGTTTACTACTTACCACAAATGACTGTCCTCCAAGTCAAGTAACTGCCATCTTTTGACATTCAACTGCAATTCCTTACAAAAGATCATACCACCTGAGATTGTTTACTGTTTATATCCTCTTATGGAGGGTTGAGAAGTCACAAGATCCTAACTGAGTTTCCCGGTGCTCCCTACCACCTGTTGTATGTAATATGGACTCAGGGAGGGGCAAGAGTATATAGGCCAGGGGAGGAGTCTCCATCTATGGGGCTCTGGAGGAGTCCTAATGCCCCCTTGGTAATGCTTTTCAGATGCAGCCTATTGGAGGAGGAGCATCCACACTCTTGTAAGTTACCCTTCACCTATGCTCTGTAAGTAAGCTCAATAAACTCATTCCCAGAGTGAACTTCGGCACAGTTGTGCCTTTGTTTGCCCTTCGGACCTAGGAGAAGGTGTAGATATTATTTATATCTCCCTGTGGCTAGGAATTTTAGCAACAGTACTATATTTCCTATGTGTAAAAGAATGAGGGGCCTATGAAGTGGCTCAACAGGTAAAGGTCCCAAATGGCAACCTACAATTTGTTCTCTAGCCTTCATTCACACACCAGGGCACATATGTGGACACACACACACACACACACACACACACACACACACACACACACGAGCACACACAATGAAAAATTAAAAAAAATGTGAATGGCACTCCTTGTTTGTCATACATTTATTCTTTTCTTTGTAAGTAATGCTTTCAAAATTTATTTTTTAAAATAAGGATATCTTAGAATATAGAAGAAATTGTAGCTATTTTATTTCATCAGATAAGAATGTACTAATTTATGCACTGTATACCATACCACATTAGGTAAAATGAATAGCAAAGACATTCAACATTTAGCTACTACCTTTTTCTCCTTTTTAATTAAACATTTTCATATAATATATTTTGATCATGTTTTTTACTTCTCTCAACTCCTCCCAGATACTTCCCACTGCCCACCTACCAAATTTTATGTTTTCTTTCTCTCTTAAAAGCAGAAACAAACATCAAAATAAACAAACAGTAAGATTAAAAGGCCAAAAAAGAGAAAAGAAACATGAGAGAGAGAGAGAGAGAGAGAGAGAGAGAGAGAGAGAGAGAGAGAG